>JAULBM010157228.1:0-18064 GCA_032357055.1 Geukensia granosissima | reverse complement strand
AAAAATTTGCAGGTACAAAATTTATCCCTAACACTGTTAGGTTAATTTTCAGACGTTTATATATATATATATATATATATATATTGTCAAGGTTTTTGTTAGCCATACTTGTGGTTGCAAGTGGGGTCATGTTTTGTGACCACTTTGAATTCGAATCTAAAGCAATGAACGTTGATTACTCAGATCATCGTTTCATTTCCTGTTTTATAAAAGCAGATTACTACAAACACACAATACAGACATGCAACGCAAAATAAAAAATAAACAAAATAAATCACTGGTATATCTTTTACAACTTGATTTGATGCCAACAACATTTCATTGTCAATTTCAAAAGATTCCAGTATTTCACTAAGAGTGATAAGATACAGATCTAATACCGTGATATGTAAAATTTCTTTTACGAAGCTCTTCATGTTTTTACACTCCTTCAGTTTCTAGAAACAGATTTCGGGATCCGTATAGGCAGCATAAAAGCAAAAAATGTATGTAAAAGAGAGGAAACTTTCAAGGCCAGGTATAAAATCTATTAATGCACATATGTCATATTACGTAAAAATGTTTTGTATATGTTTAATTAAAATGTGAATACTTTTTTATTAAATAATAATTATAAAACTTATCATATAAGGTGAAATATTTTCTGCAAATCTGTGAAATCTTGAAATTAAATTTTCTAGGGTCAGATGTAGGGTTAGAGTGCGATGCCATAATTATGCAATTAACGGTATTACGAAATTTACAATACTTTTACAGTATTGGTAAACATGTATTCTTTAACAAATGCAACGAAAATGGATAATATAACATATAATCGATTAGTGTACGTTTAAAAAAATTGTCCTGGTAGGACAAAAACGTGACCTTCTTCCCTGTTTGATTCAAGCGGTTTTATTAAAAATAATAGGTTTAAAGTTTCGCTGAAACTCATTTGTTTAGGAGATCCCAATTTAAAGTTAAGATAAAGTGGGTAGACGAATTTCGAATATAGTTGAAACTCTTAAAGCAAAAAGTGGTTGTAACTATATGAAATATCCTTACAATATTTATTGCTCTGCGTGCTGTAGGATAGGTCTTACATTTGACCACATCGTTTGGATATATTTTTTTTTCTGGGGGAAATAAAACTGATAACGTATTATGCAATCGGATTATATCTAAAGGAACAAGAGAGACAGGATCAATCTTATCTTTATACTATCTAAAATCTTTAGTTTTTATTTTGGGGAGAAGATAAGTAAAACACTAAACAGTGTAGTAGCCATATATCAAATTTAGAGGTATCATAATATGGCGTTTCCTTTTATAATATATCAGATAATATTCTGATTGAATTTTATGACTCCCAGACCTTTTCTGTGATTGTATCACCTTTTGATTTAATGTTGTTTTGTACGGTGCATACAAACACAGACGTATGTACAGCGCTTAAAATTGGTAGGGAAAAGGGTTATATCTGGTGTTATGTTTGCGACAAAAAATGGTCGGTTTGAATTTTAATATATCTCTCGTTATCAAACTCGTTTATTTTTAAGCTCACCTGGCCGAAGCGGGCCATGTGAGCTTTAATCATTACTTGGCGTCCGTCGTCCGTCCGTAAACTTTTACCTCTTTAACTTCTCTTCTAAAACTGCTAAGCCAATGGAACCAAACTTTACAGGAAGCATATATGGAAGCTCCTTACAATGTTCCTCGTTTCGACCTGATCAGGCAAAAACATTGTCTCCATAGAGGATTCTTTTTTCTAAATGGCTGATACATTAAAAATCTTCTCCTCTAAACCGCTTGGTCAAATGCATTGAAATCTATGGAAGGTCCTTTATAAGGTTTCCTCTGATTGTCCAGATCGGACAAAAACTTGCCCACCATGAACGATTCTTGTTTCAGTTTGGCTAATACATTAACAAATTTTCTCCTCTGAAACCGCTTCAGTGTTTAAATATAATGGACTAATATTTGATGTAGGTCCTTGATAAAATTTCCTCATTTTATCCCGATCGGACAAAAAGCATGACCGCCATGGACGATTATTGTTTCTGATTGGCTGATACATTAAAAAGATTTTCCTTGTCGGACAAAAACGTGGCTTTCCTAGGCTGTAGTTTTATATTACACAGATCATCGTTTAATTTCCTGTTTGATAAAAGTAGATTAATACAAACACACAATACGTATATGATTGTAATGAGGCAACATAGAATAAAAAATAAACAAAATAAATCAATTTGATTTGATGCCAGAAACATTTCATTGTCGATTTCAAGAAATTAGCTGTGTAATTTCTACATTTACATAATATAATACGTACGAAAAGTTTCTTAATACAAAACTCTGGAAGGTTTTATTGCTACTTTCAATTTCTTGAAATAACAAAATTGCGGAATTTTTTTTTAACATCTTTAACATCAACGTATGAAGCAAGAGACAAGTAATAAAATAAGGACATGCATGCATGCTTAGAGAGATAACTGGCATGCCAAAGGTATAAAAAGTGTATAGGGTAAAAACTTCATTGAAATGACAACTTCAAATTTATAAGCAGTTCCCTTCGTAGAGAGATGGGCAGTTCTTTTCCCATTTACAAGACAATTTCCCATACGCAAGATCATTCCAAAAAATTTCACATTTTTATCTCGTCTGACCAAAAAAGTTTAGGTCCGACATTAAATTTCTAATTTTACTTAAACTCAATATCATCTTAAAAATGCAACGCCAGACAAGGCTAACGAGTTTGTTTTACTCGGATATCCATAAATCTATTTATATATTTCAAATAAACACCATAAAAATGCAACATTTAATCAGTATATATATGGTTAGCAACTAAATACTACAATTTTACTTTAGTTCGTAAAATTTTAGCTTTGCTGTTTTCTTTAAACACCTCATCAAGCTAAGAAAGGAAATTTAAATTAATATCTTGCAGGTATAATTTCTAAAAAGGAGTTTACTCTATAGTTGAATAGATTAAATGGTTTAAGAAATGATAACAAGAAATCACTGAAAACATCCCGAACCAACTTTAAGCTGCATGGATACCTTACAATGAGAAAACTATTTTCGGCAAAACACATTTAACCATTATTTAACCTTTATACTCTAAGGGCTCATTTATACTTTCAAAGCGATCATCGCTCGACAGTCGCTAGATGTTGCGCGAAAATCGCTGGGTGTGTATACCTGTCGTAGTTTGTTTAAACTTTTAAGAGAAAATCGCGCGGCATCGTGCGGCAGTCGCGCGATGTTCGGGCGACAGTCGCGACATGTCGCTCGACGACTGCGCGACGAAGTTTAAATTAGCACTTATGTGCTGCTACATTTGTTAGTCTAATATTTAACATAGTTGTGACAATGATATGGCATTTTTGGTTCTAAGGTCAAATAAAAACAAATTTTTAAGTTTTTGACAGCCTTAGTTATCAGCGCAAAAGTAACAAGAAAACGTAGAAAACGAATTTGTTTAATTCGAAAACATGATATAAATTCATGAAATTTGTTATGACATATGTTTGTTGTGGACTCTGATTATGCCAAAAATTTTAACTGGTTTGCAAAATCTGTCTGTATTCATTTATTCATGAGATCAGTTTATTTTATGATGTGATTGATATTCGGATTTACTCAATCTTTTATTTAATAGAAAAGACATCTAGTTTCATTATATAAAAGCAAGTATTCATTGGGTTGAAGTGAATGTCACGATTTGTAGTTTGAAACTACTTATCAGCACTGTCGAAATTACAATTATATAACCGAACTTAACTTTTAAGTGTAAATTCTTTTGATTTTGGTCATGATAAAAATGGAAAAGATATAAATCTAAAGAAATTGCAATTATATTAGGAATACTTTGTTTTTAACCCATCCGTCCTAAAGTACTTTTGTGCCAAATTCTCAGACAATAACTTTAAAAAAAAACTATAATTAAGAAATTTTCCACGGTCAAGTTCCAGATTTGCGATTAAATTTTCATCTACTTTCGACAAGTCGACAAGTTTGATAGTTTGATACCCTTCAGAATGTGTAAATTCTGTTAGGCCAATCATTCAAATTTGAATATGAAAGATCAGAAAAGCAATGAATACAAAAGCGACATTGCCTTTAAAAGATAATGATATTGCCGAAACTCTATCCACCATTCATGATAAATATGTTTTCGTGTCGGCAGATAAGGCCCTAAATAACATTATTTTTTTGGTGCAAACATTACATTGATTACTTTATCAATGAACTAGGCCTTTAGAACACACATGAGTATCCAACTTACACAGTTACAACAATTTAAAACATATCATTGCATGGTTATCACAAAGAGGGTTAAGAAATGCTTGCTCGGTTTCCCCGCCAGGAAGTATAACCTCTCTTAAAAGGCGTCCGTTGGTTGGGCGGGATGTATAAATTCTCGTAAACGTTATCGCTCGTAATGAGTGGTCTGTAGGTGACCAGTTGCTGAGGCTAAATTTCCCGCCTCAACCTAAACAGTTCCAATTTGGCATCCTGTTGTTATAAAATTCCCCGGTCTAAACCCCCAGCTAGTCCCTTTTATAATGTATTGTTTGATAATTTGGTCTCTCCCTGAATATGCACGAAATATTTGCCACTGGACGTTAAACAACAATCAATCAATCGTTGGTTATCATATTTCAGTTTTGTCTTTCTTTGGAATTTCCGCCAAAGCTGAGGGCTTTGATCTTACTTCATTGTATTGAATGGATACCATGGATACCAAAGTTACAAAAGTGTCAATACGAGAAGGTTTCGTCGCGCGATCTGCCAAATATGCCAAAATGATCCACCAAATCACTCTCAAATCTTTCAACGTCAATTTTAACAACTATTATTTATTACTTTGGCCGCCCAAAATGTTGCTTCGCCAGCTTTGCAATAAGTTATAGTGATCAATTGTGAATATTGAAGAACGACAGAGAATTATTTTGGACATTTTAAGCTCCAAATCTCTGTCCTCTCATAACAGTATCAAAACATACAATACACACTTCTCAAATAAAATTAAGAGATACAATTCATTTTTGTTTTTTTAATAAAAATGGAGAAAGATTATACAATTACATTGTTGTCGCTATATATATAAACCTGGCATGCTTTGTTCAAGGTTTCCAACCTTCTATACTAATAATACCAGGTCTCACTAACCAAGGAGTCGGGATTTCAATACAAGTAACTCCAAGCCTCACCAACCAAGAGTTAAAATTTCCATACTGGTAATGCCAAGTGACTAACCAACGGTTCAAATCTTCTATACTAGTAATACCAAGTACCCCTAACCAAGGGTTCAGATCATCTGCCATACTAGTAACACTATGTCCCGCTAACCAAGAGTTCAGATCTTCCATACTGGTAAGGCCAAGTCCCTCTAACTAAGAGTTCAGATCTTCCATACTGGTAACGCCAAGTCTCACTATCAAAGGGTTCAAATCTTCCATATTGGTAATACCAAGTCTCACTAACCAGGGCTTCAGATCTTCCATACTAGTAACACCAAGTTCCACTTACCAAGAGTTCAGATCTTCCATCCTGGTAACGTCAATCAAGTCCCACTAACCAAGGCTTCAGATCCTCCATACTAGTAACACATAGTCATACTAACTAAGGAGTCGGATCTTCTATACTTGTAACACCAAGTCCGATTAACCAAGGGTTCAGATCTTCCATACTGGTAACTTCAAGTAGCATGCACGAACAAAGGGTAGAGATCTTCCATACTAGAAACACGCAGTCCTACTAACTTAGGAGTCGGATCTTCCATACTGGTAACACCAAGACCCTCTAAATAAGGGTTCAGATCTTCCATACTAGTAACACCCAGTCCCACTTAGCAAGAATCTATATCTTCCATACTGGTAACGTCAAATCCCACTAACAAAGGGTTCAGATCTTCGATACTGATACGCAAAGTCCCACTAACCAAGGAGTCTGAGCTTACATAATAGTAACTCCAAGTCTCATTAACCAAGGGTTAAGATCTTCCATACTGGGAGTACCAAGTCCCACTAACCAAGAGTTTAGATCTTCCATAATGATAACACCTAGTCCCACCAACCAAGAAGTCGGATCTTCCATACAAGTAACTCCAAGTCTAAACAACCAAGGGTTCAGATCTTCCATACTGGTATCACCAAGTCCCACCAACCAAATCTGTCATACTAGTAACACACAGCCCCACTAACCAATGGTCAAGGGTTAAGATCTATACTAGTAACACCAAGTCACACTAACCAAACATTCAGGTCCTCCGTACTAGTAACACCAATATCCCACTAAAAATTGCATGGAACATCTATACTAGTAACACATAGTCCCCTTAACCAAACATTTAAATCTTCCATTACTAATAATACCCCGTCTCACTTACTAAGGGTTCAGATATTCCATACATGGTACGAACTAAATGATTAGATCCTCCATACTAGTAAGAACGGATCCCTTTAACCAAGTGGTTAGAACTTCCCTACTAGTAACCTTAAGTCAAACTATAAACTAAGGTTGAACATGTCCCACTAACAAGAGTTCAGATATTTCATTACTCATTATACCCGGTCCCACTAACCAAAGTTCAGAGCTTCAATTATATGTAACACTCTGTCCCACTAAGGGTTCAAGTCTTTTATTACTTGTAACACACATGCAATTCCACTAGCTAAGGGTTCAGGGCTTTCAAACTAGCATCACACAGTCCCACTAACTAAACGTCACAGTCAGATCTTCCACACTAGTAACATGCACCGATTCCAACAGACCAAGGGCACATATGTTCTATACTAGTAACAACCAGTCTTATTAAAGATTAACATCTCTTATACTAGCAACACACAGTCCCATTTGCTAAGGGTTCCTAACGAAAGGTTCAGATTTCGATACTAGTAACACACAACCCCACTGACCAAGTGTTCTAATCTGCAATAAAAGTAACAAACAGTCCCATAAAATAAGGGTTCAGATCTTCATAACTAGTAAGACGAGCTCTCACTAACCAAGATCTCTTATACTGGTAACAATAAAGGTTGCTTATAATACCCAGTCCCACTAACCAAATGTTCAGATCTTCCACACTGGAAACATAGTTCACTAATAAAGGGTTCAACTCCTCCATACTAGCATCACCAATTCCCACTAACAAAGGATTCGGATCCACAAACTTTAACTGTACATAGTATTTCAAGCCAGATCCGCATGACTGGGTTGCATTTTTATAAATTTTATTGATGACTCTTAGAAAACATGTTTAGACCACAAGGAGAACATAGTAGAAAAAAGTCCTAACGGATTTTGCGCCCACACCGATTAAAATATGAAATTCAAAGACGATATTCATGATACCTTTCGCTTAATGCAGCATACAGAATTTAGAATAGCAAGAGAACAAACATGATGATTATGTTAAAACAAAAGTTATGAGTATAATAAATGCTTATTTTTAGTGTCAATCAAATGTATTACAAGGTAATCTAACATAAGTAAAATTACGCTATTTTGTAAAGAAAGGCTTCTTGCTAAAATAATTAAACAGAAGAAATAGTATAATGGTTTTGTAGTATCTGTTATGTGCGTTAGTGGGGAAATTACTTGTAGATGTAATTACAAAACAAGCACGGAAAAGCAAAAAACATGATGTTTATCTCACAAAATAACGCATTAGCCATTGTTTTCTTGCTTGTTTACAATCGCATGCCATAAAGTTAAAGTTTGCAGCGTCGTCTCTTGTTTGTTGAGACGTATATATGTATCACTAGTCAATTCCAAAAATGCTCGACCTGGAGCATATGCTCAGAGCCGTATTCCATAATGCTATCTGTACAGTTTTATGAAGAAGGTTGTCATTTTTTAAGACGCAAGCAACAAGCTCATTCACAGAAAAACAAACTTCTTTAAAACTTTCAGATATGTTTGTTATATACTGCACCTGTTTAGGAAGGTATATTTCATAACATTTTTCAATCTAATCTACCAGAGTTAGTTCATATCAGTATTATCGATATGATCCGTGCCGAATTAGCAAAAACAAAACTTATGTTTCCGTATAATGACGTCACAAATATGTAGATTAGTATTCTATACACAGAGGACTTAAAAAGACGGGAACGCAAAAAAAGTTTTATGGGACCAAATCCGTAGTCGTTTTGATTACAAACTCTGATGCATACTATATTATATGTGATTTTATCCGCCTTCTTTTTATATTATATAATGCTGTATAATAAACAATTTGCTCGAAATATTTATGTGATGAATGCATGTTTATTTGCTACCTTTTCTATTGTATCACGAGTTCGGGCAGAGAGTTTCCTGCTGACCCATACCAAAGAACGATAGCTTGCACCAATTGTTGACTTCTTAGTCCTATCAGCAAGCGAATAAACAGTCGTGACAGTAGAACAAGGAGATTTTCCCTGAATTATGATTTTTTTTTTCTTTTTTTGTCTTATATTTTTAATTTAAAAGATTATCAAATCTCTATTTTATCATGAGCGGGTACAAAGTTAGTAGGTTTTGTGGGGAAATCTTAGGAAAAACATAATAATGATTGATATATGATGATTATTAAGTGGCATATAATAAGTGTCGCTCATCACAATTCATGGTTGGAAGACAAAAATTGATTTCGTTGTCTCCAGGTTGTATAGAGCGGCAAGCGATAGGGTGTAACTCGACATTTCTAAGCGTATGACGAACGATTCGTAATGGTATAAACACACTACTACAGTATAAACATCGCTTGGCACCAAAATAAAAAGATAAATAGTACTTATGTAACAGTTTATAATGGCTGGCAAGAGGATTCTTATCTCAACAATTATGGGGTTGTAAATTAATGCAGGCCAGATTGAGAAGATTTCATCTGTGAAGAATGTTTAGAGTTGTTGCATCACAAATCATACGTCACTTTAGAAACACGGGGGAATATAATATATTTTATTCACCTTTGCCATTTACCATCCTAAATTGTATTGCCCTTTTGTAAATTGCTTAAATTATAACACTTAGTCTTTTAAAGGTGGAATAAACGTTTACGCCCCCTTTTCCTTCAAAAATATCGGCGGAACACACAACTGGACACATAAATGATTGATTAATTGTTTGATTGATTGATTAAACTCCAGTGGCAAATATTTCATGCATATTCAGGACGAAAGCATATTTATGATAAGTGATGATGATTGAAGCCTGCTTTGTACTAGACCGACACGCTGAGCCGGAGCTCACGAAAGCAACAGTCCGCAAGAAGACGTGCCACTTTACCCAGACACATTTTACTCCTTAATGCTGCGTGCTTAGCGGAGCAGCAACAAATACCAATTTTAACGTCTTTGGTTTGACCAGGCCGGGGATCGAAACCACGACCTGCCGCACTTAAGTAAAGAAAGACGCCCAGCAGCACCATTTAAATATATACTGAGTGAGGAGAGCCGCCCAGCAACACCAGTCGAATTTGTTCGGAGTACGGAAAGACGCCTAGTAGCACCAGTTAAATAAAAACTGATTAAGGAAAGCCGCCCAGCAGCCAGCTCCAGAACCACCAGTTGAATACATACCGAGTAAGAAGGAGGAGACAAACAGATCGCAAAACTTACAGCACAACTTGTAAAATTTTGTTTAATTTTTTTCCAAATTAAAATGTTTTGGATGTATAAATGATAGAATATTGAAGAATCAGAGCGTAATTCAGTCTTTGATGGAACAACGATCGCTTCTGCTCAATTTGTCTATCTGATGAGTCTGGCAGTTATATTTCAAATCACCGAGGAAAACTCTGTTTGAGATAAGGAAAGCCCAATAAGAATATCAGGATTCAGTTTCTGATACTACATTCATTCCAACTGCAATATTCTTCCTATTGAAATATTTGGTTTATCCCCTTATCAACAGACCCTATTGCTTTATCCAGATATCCACAATGCAAAATAGTTAAAACCAGATTTTCGTAGCTGAAGACTACAAATTCCTGACGAGAAACATTTTTGTTACAAAATCTTTAGATATTTATCGTAATCATTTATTTTATTTCTCACCAGAAATGTCTAAACCCTTATAACACTGCGGGATATAAAGTGAAATTTACTATGAAGCATATACCAAGTAACCTCCGAAATCGCTACCAGATGGCTTATATTGCAAAGAAAATAACATTAAATTCGCAGTATGGTGGCGCAGTGTATTTTTTCTTCTTCCAAATACTGCCCACATTCTTCTGGTTCTTTCGCTTGTGAAAAAAGGCCGCAATTTTCCCAAAATCATCATGTGTAAAAACCATTGCCGATATTTAGATAACTCATTATTCAGTAATTTGATATGTCATGACATTTATTTATAATTATAAAAATAATTAATATCCTAAAAGACTAATTACGCTGAACTTTGAAGCTTATGCAGTGGTGTACTTTAACACCAGCATCTGATTACTGGGATTTGTGTATATAATCTCTCACTCAAATAAGCTGAAGAGAATCATTTTCTTTTTATGATGTATTTAAATCAGGAATTTCAAAAATACATTTCTAAGAACAGACAATGTATACATTTGTCCAATAGGAATATGGACTGAACTCAGTTTTACATGCCCACATGTACTATGTCTACGACTTATTGTTGAAGATCGTACGTGTGTGTCTGTCATTTGTATTAAATATATATATATGGAGAATTTTGATATGCTATAATTCAAATTCTTTTATTATAGTCAACAACAATCAAACAAGATCTGTTAAACAGTCGACAAACAGATGCAGCTTCGGTTTATCACATTGATAATTCATAAATTTTGAAACTGTAGTAATAATTGCAGCACAATTAAAAGATTTTCTGAGTGAGTGAGATTCTTCTAAAATATTAAGCACAAATTGTTAGTTTCTGTGTTGTACGAGGATTCAGATTGTTGTTAACAGTAGCCTTTTGTGTTTCACTGAGATTCTTATAAAATAATGTAAGAAATGTATCTCTCAGTGATCGAATTATTTAATGGACGATATACAAAAATGTGATTCATCCTCTACCCTTTCAGTATCAATTATGAGCTTGCAGTAAGGACCAGTTTCAATCGTTAAGTTGTGTGCACTTGTATAACACTAAATCTAGTGAAATATGATCGGAGATATTTGTTTATATCAAATGCTAAGTTATTTAAAGTTCAGATTACGGTAAAATCTCAGTTTTCCAGATTTATTTATCTGATTAATAAGTTTACTAGCGTAAGAGGTCTAAACTGCTCCAATGAGATATGTAAAGTTTCTAAATAACATATATATACTTTTTAAATATTCAACTGATTGCTCGTAATAATAATAATTTAAATATATAATTGCCGTGTATGACACGGTGATCTGTTGTATGAAATCGTAGTCGGCATACTCTTATGGATGGCCTCATTAGCATGCATTGCCTGATCTGCCTTTTTTGGCCTGGCCTGGCCTTCTTTTTGACCTTATCTTCTTTAATTTGTTTGATAATAAGTGATCACCAATGATTTCTTTTGTTTAGGTTTGAATTTCGGGGTTTGTAATTACATCTTAAAAAATTTGTTGATGCCCCTTTTGGGACTTTCAGTGATTCTTTTCTTTTCAACAAGCTGCTTTAGTGATTGTCGTGCTTTCTTTTGATTAACGTTTGCTCACGGGTCTTTTATTCTTTTTTCATGGCGGCATTCGAATTTGAAAAAAAAAAGTTTTATAGAATTAGCTCACACGCGGGCACCTGTTTTAACTTAATTTACTAATCTAATTTTACACTTATAAATTCCGCTACTGATGACAATTGGTATCCTGGAAGCCATAGATCATTGGATAAAGAGTTTCCAGGTCCATTAAAGATAAAGAAGTTGTAAAATGAGCATATGAGATAACAGTCCGTTGAGGAAACTGGTTATGAATATATAATAGCAAATTAATTATCTCCACGTGTTGGGCATCTTAATCTTCAGTAAATGAGCCTTTCCAAATTGACAAGTAGCATGAACTGTTCAGATAATTAATAATGGTCAACATTTAATATATCTGTAGCTACTTTAATTCGACCTTTTTTATGGTAAGCATTCAAGCTGAAGAAAAAAATGAGTTTGGTTATCAAGAAATTAAGGCGGACGTTCAATCATGTTTGGAATCTGAAACAATAAACACGTCAATTACACGAATTTTTGAATATATCACGTCCTGTCATGGTACAGACATTCTAAAAATAACATAAAAAACTAAACGTGACGCAAGATTGCATAATAAAGAATTTGGAGCTATTTGCTTGACTACCAAAGTATAGAGTGACAGCTTTTACAAAGCTAGTCAACAATATCATACTCGCGTTTCGCGCACCAGAGCCTTGTTTGTGACAGTCCTATCAAAAGCCAAATTTCATTTGCTGTCACGAATCATTTTTGTGTAAATTTGTTTATGTGTGATTTTTTTTTCGCTTTTAACAACGGCAGCAATATTGAAGACTCTACTAGCAGAAACAATTGTTGAAAGTTAAAGTTGACCATAAACAGTACAGAATGTAGAATTTCAGAACTTAAATATAAACAAATACAGGGAATTTGAATAATGTACTTACCGAAAGCATTTTGTAAAAATCCAATTAAAACGGAGATAATTAATGTTAACATGTTTTTGTTGTTTACCGCCAAAAAATAAATCCGTGATGAAAACTGGTAGTGGAGTTAATGAAAGCGGTGTTTCACATGTCAGTGGTGTGCTGTTATATCACAAGGATATAGAGAAATCAGACTCTGGGAAACTCGATCAGTCTGATTATCAGCAGTAAACATATGTTGATTAGGGAAATTATGTGTTTGTACAATGTACTTAAAACAGATTTATGAATAATAAGTATTTTCAATCTGTTTATTTAACAGACCCATCATTGTAATTAATATTTATATATGTATGATTAACGTTTTGATGACCAGACACTTAATATTCACATGATTTCCAAATTTTTTAATCAATAAAATCAGTCTTCAGCTGTAGTTGTAATCTTTGTGTTCGTCCAATATTAATATTAAACTCTTATAAACCAATTGATTTCATTCATGTGCAAACTCAGCAGACTCATGAACCGAATAAAGAAGGACATTACTATCTCGGTATAAATATATGTAACGTTTAGTAGTGAAAAGCTGAGTTTAAAGGTAATAGAAAACATGAGCTTTGAATGGGCTGTCGTCATGTGCTCAAAATGGGCTGGGTTCGTGGGGTGGGGTTGCGGGCTTGGCACTTGGGCAGGGGTCATGGGCCCGTAATGGGCTGGACTTGAATATGGGGTCATTTTGGGAAAAAGACTAACAATAAAACGTGTCACTAAAATCATCACTGCCGTGCATGATTTTAACTTGAAACTTTTAAAATGTCGTTGAAAAAATTGCATTCGAGATTGAAAAATGACATTTGTGAGGATTATTAACGACATATATGATTAAATAGATGAGTTTTCAATGAAGATAATCATTACGGAGACAAAAGAATTAGATAGATTAGCTTTGTAAGGATAATTTAATCGAAAATTTGTATGAAACATCCCAGCGGTACCACGATGTAAAAAAACTTGCATGGGTCCGAAGTGACTTACCTTCTCGCTTTATACATATATAGTAACCCCTGTTTAATGATCTAATGATTTATGGTAACACTCTGATATGTTTGAATTAAAAAACAAATTTAATTTTAAAAATCGAAATTTTTTGTAAACGAGGGGTCCTATGGGGCACCATAGAGTATTCTGTACACGAGTACATGTGGTATAAAATACTTAAAACAAATCCGAAGTAAAAAGCCCATAAAGGCAAGACATACTCAAAACAATTAATTAGACAAAACGGACACAAAAAGACCAAAGGCTTTGACAAACTCCACCAAGTCCTTTCCGAAACATGGGTAGATATATTTGCCCCAGAAGGGTATTAAGCCTCTGTTCGCGCGCGACACCTCTGATGACCTCTTATAACTCTAATCAAGTTTAACGGCAATCCGAGGAGGGGTAATCTTTATTGCTAAATTGAAAATAACTGGTTCCCAAATAGTTGATATACACTTATATGTATACCAAATAGGGATCAACTACTACCCTGTTAGAGACTTTAAAATTGAAGGAGGGATGATCTTAATTTTGATCGGATGTATCCTTGTAGTAGTAATTTACATGACAACAGCAACACACTATTAGGAAAATTCTGATACTTGGAACAGACACGAGAATATCGGATTACTGAAACCTATTAACTCAAGACATTACCATAGACAAGGGAAACCGGTTTACTGCCAGATAAGTATTGGAATTAACAATAAAAAATATTAAATTATACGTTTTTTTAAAATCGTAGAGATAATTTTACTCTTTTGGTCAAAAACTAAATTCAAGTATGAAGGAGATTTATTGGAGTCTTTGTTTGGTAGGGATGCGCACTGAAGATTGTTCAATGAAGAATTAACATCGATATAGCAAATTTTTTTTGTTATTTTGCAGGAGTGCCTGGATGAATTCTGCTTCATACGACAGCAAAACCTAATGGACCAGTAGGACAGGCACTTCGAGCCCATTGGAATATACTAATGTCAACGGTCTGTTAAAAAAGTTGGTTCCACCAAACTCTTCTTGAATTCAATGGTGCTTCGATGAAGTATGTCAAAGTACTATTCTCCTGTGTCCAGATGAGAATCTATAAGTGAATGTGGTTAAAGTTGTCCTTGTTTGTCATAATTTTGTTTGATTGATTTCTTGTTGTTTAACGTCCAGTGCAAATATTTCATGAATATTCAGGACAAGTTATGATGGTCTGTTATCAAAAAAGTAATAAATCAAACAGGGGCTATCTGGGGGTAAGGCCGGGAAATTTAATAGCTACAGGGTGACAAAGACGGACTGTTTGGGTATACCATTGGCGGGATATTTATCCTAAGCAACTGGTCACCTACGGACCACTCATTATAAACTGTTGCAAAATTACCCTTAACGTGCTGAGAGCAATGGCACAGCGATATCGTGCCTGCCCCAGACGGGTTGAGAATTTATACATCACGCCCAACCAACGGCTAACCCTTTAAGAGGGGTTTACCGCCTAGCGGAGAAACCGAGCAACCAATTGCTTAACTCCGGCTACTTTCGGGTTGGTTGAGTATTTATACATCCCGCCCAGCCAACGGGCACCCCTTTAGGAGGAATTCTACCTGCAGGCGGAGAAACCGAACGGCCTATTTCTATACCCCGGTCGCCCTCGAGGGGTCATAATTTTGGCACGTATAACTTGTAACATTTTAATTTTATTTGTTTGGCCTTTATACAACGAAAATTTTACTTATGGGGAGCGAAGTTCATGTCTTGGCCAGATTATACAGATGAACAAAAGGCCCTTTAAAGTTATATGTAGACAATAATTTTCAGAAACATTAATTGAATGGAAAAAATAAGCTTTGCATGTTATAGAAATACAATTGTTCTTGAGAGAGCGATCCAAAAGTCTAAACTAATTTACATGTACATTTACCTAAAGGCCTTCAAGAATTAACAAGAAATCGTAAGGCAAACTGCAAAAGGCCCCGAAAATAAAAAGTGAAGCAAATCAAATGTAACTTTTATCAACAATAAACAGTAAAGCACAATATCAACTGGATTACATAACTCTTACTGAGGACCGGAATATTAGCTAATATTTGTTACATTTTTGTCCTAAACTTTTTTTTTGGCATTTGCACAATACCTTTTTTTCTGAAGGTATTAATGAAATTTTTACATTTAATCCAGATGGAAGTGTTCCGATTAATGTTAGAGAAGCGAGTACTTATTGTAGGTACATATGATTGATTGCAAGAGTCAAATCTAATACAGCTGGTTTTCAAGGATTGTTTTATGTCTTTCACACCATTTTACCTGGTCAGGTGGGTGAGAAGTCACAAATATGTTTTAACCCGCCACATACCTTATATGCTTGTCCCAAGCAAGAATTCTGTAGTCCAGTGGACGTCGTTGTTACTCGTTTTACGTTGTAACTTGCATTAATGTCATTATATATCATTTAAGGACCTTTTACACCTATTCTTGAGGTGTGGGTCCTTTTCCATCAGTGAATGCTTTTAGATATCATGTTGATGTTCGTAATATGTACGTACTGGATGTCTGTCGCAAAGCAAGTCACACGACATTACCTGTTTCTATACCTATACAGCATCTAATGGGGTTAAACATGTTAGTCGGAGCAGTGACAGTGACATAAAAACAAAACATATTAGATTAAAGACATGAAGTCGATACAAAATACGAAGACAATTACAGTAAACAAGAGATGCAGCTACCTGGACTAATCATTTGCTGTTTCTCACAGCTAGTTCAAACATATACCTTCTTTTCTAATAATTTAACTAAAACCGACCAAGGAAGTCCGACAAAAACCAGGTATTGCGCAAATACATACAAGTCAATTTTGTAGTAAAATACTGACTTAAACTCAGTTTTGATGCAAATTGTTTTGACAAGAAAGTAACTGTTGATTCCAATGAACCCTTATAACAGCGTGTTAGAAAAATATAATCTCCCGGATAGGTTTATTAAAAAACTTACATGTCCTAGTCACTTACTAGATTTACTTACATTATATTTTTTTTTCGTTTTTGGCATCTTATGGAATATAAATTTATTAAAAGTTTTGTCATTTCTGGTCAAGTGGGAACGAATACGTTAAATAAATAACCATTTGAAAACCTGGTCTACACGAACAGATTTTCTGGAAGTCAGACGTTCTTATCCATACTTTCAATGTTTTGTTACAAAGCGAAATTGGCAATTAACATGATAAATTTCTAATGATGTTTATTTAAAAAGTAAATATTTTCTGGAACTCATGAGATGACACCACACTAAATTTCTAAGAAAAAAAAACGATAAAATATTCTTGATTGTAAATTGCATTTTGTCCCACACTTGAAAAAAAACTAATTTGGGTGATCGATACTGTTAGGCCATATGTATAAAATAGTAAATACTAGTATGATTTTTTCTCAAAAGCCAAAATTATTAAAAGAGGTGTTATTACCTTGGTCCACTGTCTCTTAAAATTGAAATATTATGTGTATCTTTTCTATATTTTGTTGTTATCACAATCTTATTTTGGTTTTTTTTTTCTTTTCTTAAAAATGAATTGTTTTTGAACTGAAAGGGGATATAACTCCTTGAACTTTTTATTACAAAGAATTTTTTTTGGTTCTGGACCTTTTGTGTTGTACCTTGTAACCATGAACGAGTGTTTTATTTTATTTTCTGAAAGCATTATAAACACTATCTTTACCTATTTTATTTCAAAATTCTATAGATCTGCAAAATAGTGTATTTTCCCTATATAAGCTATGTAAAATTAGCTGATTTTGTACCTACAGAAACTCGAAAACAAGGACGGTGATATATTTATATTGGTTTTAATTTTTATATGCTTTGATACAGACATTTCTGCAAAGTATGAAAAAACTATCTATCGGTATTTTAAGGGGGTACCATACACCCAAGGAAAGTAACTCTGTTAGATCATCTAAACGTTTTAATCAAGTAATATTTTATATTAGAATTAATGCATCTCAGTGATCAAAATTTTTGATGATGAAATTATTTAATTTCCAGAGAAATGTGTGTTTCAAATTTCTTGAAATTTTCATGTTTTCCTTCTTTCATCAAAGAAAATGTGTAAACAAAATATAAAGAAAATTAAACGAGTGGAATTTATTTTATTAATGGTGTAGGGTACCCCCTTAAGTAATGATCTACCTTATGGTATGAATAATGAATTTATGAAGGAACAAGTTGCTTTCTTTAAAAAAAGAAAAGCAATACGTGAACCGTAGATGTGGTTAGGTAAATAATATTTGCTTTGAAGATCCTATCAAGTCATTTTTGTGTTGTTTTGGTTTTTTTTGTGATTACTCATCAGATGTCTAAATGTAAGAAATATGAATCTACAAGTCAGTCCACTACCTGTCTCAAGTCTGGAACAACATTCAATCTTTGGTTTTTTTGCTGTTCGACTTTCTATGAAGTCTATATACTTAATTATCACAGACATTATTGTTGTTAATTAAGAGTTGTA
>JAULBM010157118.1:0-18069 GCA_032357055.1 Geukensia granosissima | reverse complement strand
AAGGATCGATGTATGAGATCTTTCAATCTTTCCTCAGTTGTGAATGAGGAATGGTGGTAAAGAGGGTAGAGACTCAAAAGTTTTAATGCTGTCACAGACTGAAATGGATCTAGATCTTCAAATATCCTTCAAGGCTTAAGAGTTCTTTAATATCCACATTTGATTAACACCGCTCCTTGAATAACTTGTCTCACAATATTGTTGAAGCCCGATTTTACAGCTGTTAAAATAGATGTTTAACATTTAGACAGTGGTTTAGTGGTACATCTGGTATATTATTTCAGGGAATACTGAATTGATTATAGTGAAACTTGTAATCAAAAACACGCATTAAATAACATTTGCATCATTGACATTAAAAGATGGGGACAATCTATCTACTCTCAATTAATACATATCCCGATGTTCATTATATTACCTTGAAAATGTGTTAATATTTTAACATTTCTCCATAGTCGCTGACTCAGCGCACACTTTCGCCAAAAGTGTTTCCGTATAAGAATATTTCAACCGACTAACCGTTTAAGCTGAATGATATAAGCAAACCTCCAACCTTAGTGGTAAATGTTCGACGTCATTACAATTTAGAGAAATGTTCTACCCTATTGAGTTTTTTATGTATATTTTGAAGTCCTTTTCGTACATGTATACTTTTTACATCAGAGTGTACATCAACATCGATGATGTTTTTACGTCAACTATTGGAATTCCTATCATGGTAGTAATTTATATACGAAAAGATGAGAAAACTGCAAAGAAAAAAATATGATATTAATAAAATATACTAAGTTTAGTGACGTTACATGCATAAATTTTAACAGATATCATTCGTGAGAGTGTGTAAAGAAAAACTATTATATTGACTCAAAGGAGGAGTTATGCTAAAGATGTAATTTAGCCCCAAAATTATATTTTAAAAACGATTACTGATACAACCTGATTTGAATACTTAAATGAATTTCATCATAATATAATACTGTTTTCCCAAAGATTTTATCAATTGTAAAAGTAAGTACATGTACTGGATTTTGCCAAATTTTGAATTCTTTAGCAATTTCAAGAAAAACGACCACGAGTTAGCAATTTTGGGGTTCTGAAAATATAGAGCACAGCTGTGTTTAGTGCTTATATTTATTTATGTTATGTATTTTTACATTATACACAAAATATAGAAATATCATGATTGAACACAGATTTTAGGTATAATTTCTGTACAGAAAACTGTTGACCAATGTCGGTTTTTGCACTCAATTAAAGAAAACTAGAAAAAATTAGTAGTTTGGGCTTTTATCTCACAGTGAAGGACACTTCAGAGTCGAATGGAAGACATAATTTTATCATGATATGTTTATTACTTAATTTTATCAATGCGTTAATTCAATTTTAACGCAATGAAACTGGTATGGTAAAATTTTTGGGCAAAACTGGCCTTATCGTACCTTGTCTTTTATAATGTTTTAAAATTTTTTGTTTGTTAAGTTCCATTTTTGTTTTTTCAGAATTCAGTATTTTGCTTTTTTTTGTTTTATTCCGCCTATATCTCGCAACATGCGATTTGTTTGAATAGCAAATCAATTATCATATTTAGAAACCGAACTTTGTTAAACTCAGATAGTACCACCCTTTGCAGTCGGGTTTACTAGAAAGAAATAAAACTACGTCCTGGGTAACAAACATCAGACGACAAATTGGGCGTTTGGTTTTTTTATATGACAGCAAAACATGCTTCCGTCTCTGATAATTGTTTTAACTATGCTTTTAGGAATACAAGGATTTTTTCAAGTTGAACCGGACGCGTATGTTGACATTGTCTTTGGTGAAAATATCACTCTTATCTTCAGTCAATCAGACAGGCCTGCCGTGTGGAAGAAGGATGGCTTTGCAATGGCTGGTTGTGGGAAACAAGATAGGTGGAAATCCGAAACAATAGGAACATCATCAAAATTAACAATTTGGAACAGTGAAATGTGTGACTTAGGAAATTATGAATGCTGTTATTCTCTTGATAATACTCTTTGTAAAAGGTTTATTGTTGCAGGTGAGTTTGCATGTTTCATAACATTATTCTTGAATAGGTATTTGGGTTGTCAGCCATAACATTCAACTTAATTTACTATAATAATTTTAAATGATTACAAGTTGTAATAAAACCATATCAAAAACAATTTTCAGTTTAAAATAGATGCCAAAATTACATTATATTAAAATAAAACTGAGGGAAAAAGTAAAAGATTCGGCACCAAATTTATTAAGCAGATATCAAAAGTAAAACTCTACAGTTTCAACAAGGGTTAGTTTCAAAAATAGCAGGCACGTTAAACCCATTTATGACCCAAATGTTAGATTTTATTACACAGCAAAAAGCTGATGTGAAAATGCTTTTATTAACCGTATTTTAATAAACCAAAACTTAACTGTTATTTGATAAACTCACATAATATTCATGATTTTGACAAAAAAAACGGGACACATTTTACTTTTTCAACTTGATTATAACACTTTCTGTAAAAATACTGACTTTTTGAGGCGTTGTGTTAAAATAGATATGTCCGTACAAAAACATAACCAATTTAATTAAACATTTCTACTTGATAGACTTTAATTTGTGCAAAGTTTGGTTGTGATGTTTTTGTGCGATCTGTATAAAATTTGACAAAATTTCAAATTTCGTGTCAAATCAAGTAATTTCGGAGTATTTTCACAATTAAATTAATTTCTATGTGCCTTGTTACCGTTGTGCAAATAATTAAACTAAAAAAATTTTGGATTATCTCTTAATATGCATTTTTCAAAACAACCGAAATAGAATAATAGGACACTTTTATTTTTCAGCCAGATGTTTGGACCAAAAGCGCGGCTTAACAACCCTTTTCATTTCCTCGCTGAAAAATAAGTGTAAATAATAAAGAATGGGAGTATCACCCATATGTTTATAAATATGAATACGAAAGTGAAAAAATGGCACGTCCAATTTCAACCAGTCCTTATTGTGGACTCGTGCATGCAACTTGTTCTGGGTTTAAACAATTTTTTTTTTATATTTGGATAAAAATGCCTAAACTTTATCTCGTGTTAACATAAATACACAGACGTTTATAAGTTTATCTTGCGTCTAAACAAAAGGATAAAATTTAACGCGCAAACGCAGTCATCAATACATTAAAAGAAATCATAAAACAAAAATTAAGCCAACTACAGGATGCAATCAATATAAATCTTGACACAGTTGAGAAATAATTGAAGTTTATTGAAAAATGACAATGTAAACTTGTGTCATAATTTGTAAAGATAAACTTACAAATAACCGACATAGGTCAGATGCATATCACCTAGGGCAGTGTTACACTTGTTTGTTGGATCGACGTCATCCCATTTTCCCCGTGGTCAAAAAAAGAAAAAAAAAATAAAAACGCTCACGAAAGACACACTGTTAAAATCCTACCAGAAAGTGAACTATTTACTCGAAAAATTACAACAGTACAAATATAAAAAAGCAAAAGCAAGCAAATGACAAATACTTTGAAATAGTTCTCTTGCAGTTTACTTACTACGAGTTCAACAGGCTTTACCGGATGACAAAGTCGTAAAACCTATCACATGTAATATCACGAGAGTTAATCTGTTAAGATTTTGTCATGAATCATCAAAAATCGTGATTATAATACAAGATTAAACCAATACCGAATCAATATTTATCAAGAGTCTCAGGAAGAAATGCAAATACACATTACAGACAGGCATCATTTGTTAAGCTTACCTTCACCTATGTGGAAAACAGGATGATATTAAGTTTATATCTTCTTAGTATTTTTATTTTCAAATGCAAATTAAAACGGAAATGTTAATATTTAGATGGTTTTATGATTGAAATACCTCTTTTTATGTAACAAATACAAAAATAGATGTACTTTCTGAAGTGTGATTTGCAGTTACTTGATGAAACATTTTTCACAAAAAATCCCAAGTTTTACATGACTTCAGCATAATTTTTAGCGGCTTTATTATATTTCAATGAACGCCAATGGCAATATTTAAATCAACATCATTCTATGATAAATTACTTTAGGTTTACATTTAAATTTCTTATTTTATTCGCCGTTACAAGGAGACCTCTAGATTTTAAATGCCCTATGTATTTCTCATAGTTGGAGTGCATTCTCTCTGACATTTTAATATAATTTTATTTTCATGCGTATATATAGAACAGAAACTGATTAATTCAACATGATTTTGTTTATTTTTATCACTTGATGAAGATCATTTGCTAAAGATACCAGAAAATGTTCATTATCATTGTTAATGACATCAGTGCCTCTACATAATGTCGATTACTTAAATCAGAAAAATGAGTTCTGTTATTCAAACTTAAGGGTACACCTTTATTATAATCCTTTGTTTTGTTTTGTAATTCAACTACTCCAATTCTGCTGTTCAAACTTAAGGGTACACCTTAAATTTCATTCTTTTGATTTGTAGTCCTTCTATTCCGAGGAGCCAGTGGAGCTCTTGGTGGAAGCAACTTCTACAGTATTTGGGCAGCACAGAGTGTAGTAAACGTTAATATACCAGCAGCTCGTTCAGTTGGTTCAGGATCAGGCTTACACTTCAAGTCAGAACTTGTAGAACGGTGGACCGACTTCGATATCGAAGAAGTATGTCTGCAATAATATAGGTCGTTGCAAGTATATAAATTGCAAGATAAACAGTTTTCCATTCTCACATTTCAATGATTTCAGTATATATTTGTATATTGTAAAGCATGGTAAATAAAATCAGTCGTTATTGCCCATTTTAAGAATTTGGCTAAAAAAGAAAATTGGCTATTATCTTTTATTATATATTTTTTGTATTGAATAATGTCTATTGTTGATTTTAATATAGATCGCACAAAAACATCGAAACCAAACTTTGCACAATTAAAGATCTATCAAGTACAAAAATTGAGTTTCTATACCGAAAATGTTAAATTCTTTTCAAAATTGTTAAATATACCCTTTAATTTTGTCTAAATGACAAAAAAGTATACAAGACAAAGTAATGAATTATTCAAATACGATTATTAAATAGCAGTTTTACAACAACGTATTATTGTGTCACAAAATCTAAATTTTGGGCCAAAAATGGGGTTTACGTAATTACTCCTTTCTTAAGTTAAGTGTAAAATACCCATATGAGAGATCAAAAGTGCATAGTCCAAAGAGACCACCAAATAAAAGATAAAACGAAACAAATAAGTCATACAATCAACGAACTCCTTTACAAACCTTTTTTTAAGTTACACTAATCCGCAAGGTGATCATTGAAATAGAAGTTCACAAAGATAACGGTCTAAACATTTTTGCTGTAGGTGAGATTAAGGGTATATAAAGATGGAGTCGAGAAGGCATACTTTGTATTTGACGGATTGAATTCAGACAAACTATCATGGTTTGATAGAGAACGTTTATTGTACAGCTCATATGTTGACGTTATAGGGTGCAGCTGTAATTATTTTTCGGCCCAGGGGTAAGTACAGATTTATTTCAATCATATGTCAGTTTTTCAGTCATAAGGTGTTCGGACAAAAATTAATAATTTTATTGAAGTCCTGGATAAATGGGACAAATAAGACATCTTCAGACATCATTTGACTTCGAAAAAAAAACCATTCTTAGAATTGTCTAGTTTTCAGTGTAGTTTTGTTTGTTCTTTGTTTGCCACTAGTGGAGCAGGAGTTGCTTACCTTTCCGGAGCACCTGAACTCACCTTGGTTTCTGTAGGGTTCGTGTTACTCCAGCTTTAGTTTTCAGTTGAATGTTGTGTACTCTATATTTGTCTTTCGTTTCATTTTGTTGGGATTGGTCTTGTCTGTCCTCCGAATTACCATGTCTGTCTGCCTCGTTGGTATTTACGAATTCCTTTTGTTATTGATATTGTACAGTCCCTTTATATCCAGAAAGTTTTTTTCTTAGAAGAGTTCATAATAAAAATAAAGACGACTTTGCATGATTGTCAATTAAACAGCCGTCCAATAAATGGCAGTCGAATTTAAACTTTTACAGGTCTCACTATGGTTAATAATAATGAGTCAATAAAATAACGGAAGCTGCAACAGGACCCAAATACTAAAAAAAAACTGTTCATAAAACATGATAATCGACCTAATCTATTGAAAAATGGTGAACAAATAAAAATTCATAAATATTGAACTATTTATACAGGAAAAGCAAATAGAAATGATTTGATCATCTCCCTTAATCAGAGCAGTAACGGATATATATTTAACTGACAAATAATACTCCATATAACGTTTGCCTAACCTGTGTCATTCATTCATTCGCAGTAAAAAATTCAAATTTTAACTTATTGCTTGAATTTATGGATTTCAAGTTCTTAGAAGATTATTGATCGTTCCTAAGCCCAACAGAATTTGACAGAATCCTTCATTCACAAGTTGTGCGATGTTGTTTGACATTTTCCCAAAAATAACACCATTTAACTAAAAATTCGATTTTGTGTTAACGTTACCACATTATACACATTGGGCAATGAAATATCCCTAGGTACTACAAACAAAAATCAAATAGACTAGACAATTATGCATCTTCTGCCTGTCAGTCGTCACATGTTTTAAGACTTGAAATATGGTTCTTCAGCTTCTAACACAATTCTTTAATCTTTTACGTTCTTCCGTCACTCTTGTGGTGCATATTTCATTTGATCCTTGAATATAACTAGAAATTCATGAAAATTGACTGCTCTTCTTTTTTGATATAGATCGCACAACAACATCACATCCAAACCTTGCAAAATTTCCATAAGGTCTATCCATTACAAATGTTTAGTTTAAATATCTTTGTAAGGTTTTTTGTACGATCAAAATACTTCCAAAAAGTTCGTATTTCTACAGAAAATATTATTCCGTCTTGGAATCTTTAACGTCAAAGTGAGTATCATATTTAGAGGTCAAATTTGGAATAATGACAATTCGTGTTAAATCGGGAAAGATACTTACGAACTCTCGGGAAACAAGGAGTAGGATCTGCTGGTCCAGAAAGGTAAGCATCACCCGTTTTTCGCCTTCGGATCATGTCTGCCTGATATATACTCCATATTTATTTTGAATAGTGCCAATTCATCTGGATTGTCAAATGAGACTTTAAAAATATCTTTTGTTATAACTCAAATTTTCTTTGTATTTGAGCTTTACCGATGACACGGAACCTCATTTGTACAGCCTTACATAATATCAATTTAGTTTGAGCATTTTTATCCCGGGTTCCGTTAGAGAAATGCCATGTATTTTTTTTTTCTATAAATTACAGCACATTTTTTTTCTATATTTGTAAACATTATTGTCTAAGGAGAATAAATTAAAAAAGTAAATAGTTAATAATTTGTCCAATTGTAATGCAAACTAACAATCATAATAGGAAGGGACGACAATGAGTTAATGCCAATGTCAGTCTTAAAAATTCAAACTTGAGTTAATGCCAATGTCAGTCTTAAAAATTCAAACTTGAGTTAATGCCAATGTCAGTCTTAAACATTCAAACGTGAAGTTGTAGAATAAAGTTTGCAGTAACTCACTAAAGCAAAGTCTGATATGATTTAACCAGTATTTCAGTTTGATGATCGATGACTTTTCAATAAACCCGAGTAAGAAACATAATTTTCACCAAATGTTCACTTTTACTGATAATAATTAAACCTGAATTCTGTACATTTGGCAAGGTGATAAGACTGAAACTATTACTCAGATCTCATTAAACCTGAAAGAACGAGATGTGATTCGGATGAAAAATTCAGTATCTCCAATTCTTACGCTTTTCATGCTTTCGCGTACAATGATTATGAAGTGCAATTTAGAAAGCCTCCATTGACAAAGTCACTTTTCAGCTGGGGTTTTCAGACAATATTCAAACGGCAGAATTATCCATTAAAATTAGAGAAACAAAATCCTACATTGTAAAAACATTGATAATCGTATTCTCTATGGTTTTGATTGTTTAAAAATCAAATTTCCCATCAAGGCTTAAAAGGTGCAGGTACATTCAGCCCAATATTGAGCCCAAATTTAGATTTTAACACTTTATGATACATCAAAATAGGTTTCGTTAATGCTGTTAAAATCGTTTTGTAATAATTATAAATTTACCCTCTGCTGGAAGATCATATTGCAAAGGGTATTCGCCAGACCAGTTGTCAGACATGTCTGAATTGAAATTGATCAAACAATGTTTTACATAAATTTGCTGCATTTCCTAAAATTCTAAGGCACTAAAGTAAGGAAAAACCTCGAAAAGTATTTCATTTCGATCTGTTTGGATTTGAATGCTTCTTTTGCTTTGTTTAGATCTCGGACTTCCTATGATTTGGTTCTAATGCATTTGATGAGTGGTTACTCCTTGAAACAAACATATAGCATACTAAATTTCCCCATATTCAGTCAACATTGGTGATTGTGTATTTTTTTAATTTTCTTAATATAATTTTCATCTTTTCGACAAGACAGAACACAATTGAATAATTTAACAACAATGTAATGTTAAATGTAAAAAACCCAAATTACTAATTTAAATTGGTGTTTTGTTAAAAAAGATATGCGCACACATAAACATCACAAAATATTTTAAATAAATATTTGATATTTAATTATGCAATTTTTGGTTCTGAAATTTTGGAGATCGAAATCAAAACCGTATAAAGTTTTATGACAAGTCCAATGTAGAATTCACAGGTGAGAGATCAAAATTACATTGTTCAGAGAGACAAGACAAATCCTAAATAAACTGAAAAATAATTTAAAATTAGAATTGGAATCCACGATCTCCTTTACAAATAAAGATTGGGATCAGGTGCTCCGGAAGGGAAAGTATCCCCTGTGTTGCTCGCGGCCGCCGTCGTGAAGTCCCCAAATTTGGTGTCAAATCATGATGTCTAATTCGGGATATTCTCAATTCGTGTCAAATCAGGAAAGGACTCCACGAATTCCTGTGCCTTTACGGCGTGGGATCAGGTGCTCCGGAAGTATAATTATCCCCTGTCCTGTGCGCAACAGATGTCGTGAAATCTTTTAACTGCAATCGGGATTAACGTCAATAGAAGTGTAAAACTTATTGCTGAATTACCGGTGACAGATCCACAACTATATAGTTGAGATAACTAATACCATATGGATCAACCAATTCATGATGGTGCCCATATTAATTTAAGGAAGGACGATTGCAACTGTGATTGGATGTATCCTTGATGTAGTTATTTACGCGACAACAACTGTGTTCTCTTCAGAAAATCCTGATACTTGGAATAGGAACAAAAATATAAACATAAACCCCGTAGGCAACCGCAACATAAATATGGTAAATTTTCAATAAATAATTAAGTATTGCCTTAGTAGGCCACATTAATAGAAATTTTTATGTGACTTTGGACCGTTTTAGAATCAAATAATCTACAAAAAATAATATGGATTTTCTTGTTGAGGACATTTTGTCAGTAACAAATAAGTACCTATCATTTTAAAGTAAAATATTGCATTAACTAATATGAATAACTTCTTTATTTTATTTACATAGGCATGATTCGAGTTACTTATTTAACAATAATAAACGAAGATTTTTCATCAATCTGATGTACTCTACTTTCCCAAGTTCATGTAACGACCAAGGTTGGCTGGTGGTTGTAGAAGCAGATAGCATTTGTAACTGGGATGATGGGCAGCTTCCAAGGATCCTATATAGCAAATATGAGGGCGTGTCTAACTGGAATTATGGTAGTTTACTGAATAAATATAATGCAAAAGTATTTTAATTTGATATATTTGTAATTTTATACTCATATAAAGTATGTGTGACATTTAGTTTAAACTTCTTTCATATGTACAAACAAAAGGGATCAAACACAAGTTTTACCAACTTATGTCGTCTTCTCCCAAATACAGTGCATTGATAATAACTAAAGACGTGTGTGACATAAAAAACCGAACGCACATTTTTAATGAAAGGATTCCACGTTATACACAGGATGTGCTTCGGTAAACGCTTTTATACGTAATGAAAAAACGAAGCATTGAGTTTTTATATAAAATACCTCAATTCTACCATGATGTATTATTTTCCTTATGCATCTTAATTTTTCAAAGTATATATATTCGTTCTTCAGACTTGAAATTTCCATTAGAACAAAGAGTTTTCAGTTCAAATATTTTCAAAAATATTGATTATCGTTGTCATTCGAAAAAGAATTCTAACAAATTCGGGTGAAAAATACTTTGCATGTTAAACTTACAGAAGTTTTGTTCTGTTATAGTGGTCGTATTATTATTAAATTACAATACATTAAAATAAAAGCTTTTGAATTTGACAGTTATTAACGATCTACACAGTGATTTATGATTTTGTCTTAACTAAGGCATAATTTCTTACCAGGATGATAATACATTAAACATAATTTTGTAAACGATCGATACTTAAACACTTTCCAATTACTTTTTGATATTTCATGTATTATAAATTGTTGGAATTTTAACAACTTGTGTGAAATTATATACAACTTTTTAAGGAAATGCTTTATCGTAAACACGGTTCAGATTTTCATACGTTGAAGGTCATAAATCCGGAAAGCTGTTTTATTTGTGATTTTTTGAACTAAACAGAACACGACTGCTTGACTATTAAGCGGTAACATTTGAAGAAAAACGGTCACTTTTCATACAAGGCCAACATTTCTTGATTGCAAGGATGACATTAACATTCTTAAATATGTTTACAACATTATTAATATTTACGTAATATATGGGAAAAATGTCGTTTTATTAATTTCGGGTGATTTAGAGACCTCTCTGTTTGTAAATTTCCTGTTTTTCTCATGGTTGGAATGGGATTTCTCTACAATTTCTCTCATATCTTTTCATTTAAATACTGAAACATTCATAATGTAGTAGACGTACGTGAAATAATAATAGAAATGTACAAGTAATTAAACATTAAAAATCTAAAACATACTGCTTTAATTCTATTTTTTAAGTTTTAAAAAAAATATCTTTCTAAGTTCCATCAATTACTTATCTGTTTTATTCCCTGTGTATCTTATTTATCCAAAGGAGACATATTTTTCATATGAAAGTTAAAAGATTGAATCAGCAATAATAGTAAATTAAAACGTGTGCATGACTATTTGTAAACATGATTATCTGAATCGTAACAAATATATCAAATATTTGATTAAATTATATATAATGATTTATAAGAGTTTTGGGTTCTGGAAACTATTTGCATTTGACGCTACATTTTTCTCTCTTTCGATATTATTTGTCTTGGTGAGAACATCATTTAAAATTATCAGCGTAGTAAAGTTTTATGCTCTATATTATCCCAACTCACACGTAGTCTAATTGGCATTTTGGCCGTATTTTACTAATATAGTGTACAGAAAAAAGAGATGTGGTATGATTGCCCTTAATACAGCCATCCAAAACTTCTATGCCTTCAATAATGGAACATGTCCACACCCTACGACTAACTGTGAGAGGCAACAAAAATAAAAATGTGATGTTATTCAAGTAATAAAACTATCGCCAAAATTAGTGAAAATATGTAACACAACATAAAAAATGATTTCCACTAGAATACTGGTTCCTGGTTGAGGACAGAGACAAGTAGTACAAGGCGGGTTTAAATAGGTTTGTGATTACTCAACCCCCCGGCTGGGACAGTGGTCTGTAAAACGAAATTAAAACCAACCTATAAAAACTAACTGTATGAAAGTCCCTACATATTACGCAAACAATAACAAATAGAATAAGAGACAAGAAGTTAACCGACCGCGAAAAAGTGTACTCGCTGTTTCTGACAAATAGTTCAAAATTAAAACACACTAAATAAAAAACCTGCTATGGTTTTCTTATAAAGCAAAACACGTCCAGTTAGATTTACTGTTAGCATAGCTAACTCTGGAAATGACCATTTTAAAATTTTGAATTCAGGTGAAAGTGCTGACGAATTGACGATTTCTTTTGTGGCAAGAGGTATATACATACATATAATAGCAGCATTTATTTCTCGGAAGAAACACTTGTTTTATACGAATACTTCATCTCTATTCAATGTCTTAAAAAGACCTATATTTTATAACAATCATCATCGAGATCAAAAGGAACATAAAGCTAACTTCGATACTGTTTTAATATTAAAATATATTTGTTTAATACTAGTCAAAAAGCCCACATTCTTGTTTTTGTTTCTTTTTTATTTGGTTTTGCATGTATTAAACACGATTGTTTCCAAACTCTTTATCAGACACTGGAAAAAAACCGATATACGTTCATAAAATTCAATACAAATTTTAAAAAGGGACAGACAGTTTTCATTTGGTGAAGTTCGTATATCTTCCCAATACATGCATTTTCTTTTCATAATAAGTTACTAAATATATGCTACATGTATATGATTTAATAAAAATTTAACATTTTATATTCATATTGATATATAATTGATATAAGATAGAAACATTCAGCAGTCATCAACAACAAGCGGCCAGCCATTACCAGAACCAACTGTTAAACCACTGGAAAGTTCCTCTCAAGGTAAACCAAAAAACAGTTAATCAAATATGTATCAAATGTTTTAATTAATTCAATTGTTTGTTAGACAAAACATTAAATGAAATAAAAATCTTGTCTTAAGATATAAACAATAATCTATATGAAAATAAAAAGATACGAAGTCAATGTCAATAGACCGCACTCATTGGATACTACTCCTTTTGAAAGAAAGCTATAAACCACCACAAACATACTTCACGTGTTTCTTAAAACATACTGTTTTTCCTGAATTCTATTAAAAGGTACATGTATTAAATGCATTAAAGAAACGAAAACACTCTTTAAGACAGCCATTCAAATTGTTTATATTACAAGTCAAGTATAGAAGTCAAAAAAAATTATGCAAGAGGTCAGAAGTACTTAGTCGAAAGAGACAAGACAGATTCGAAGAAAACTAAAAGATAAAAAGCAAACAAAAAACGAGGGCTTGGAATCCATGAACTCCTTTACAAAACAGGAGTAGAAATAGATGCTCCGGAAGGGTAAACATTCCCTGCCCCGTGCGCGGGGCCTCTCTTGAAATTCTTGAACTCTAAATCCGTGGTAACGTCAGTCAGAGTAGCAGTCAACTCATTGTTGAATTACAGGTAAAAGGTTTACATGTAATTGAAATATAAAGATGTAAAAAGGCTGTAAATATAGAAATAATCGACCACAGAAATAACTAATGCAACAGAAGTAACAATGTTACACAATAGCAGCGTCATTCCAAGGTTACAGGTTCCTTGCTTGGTACAGAGGCAAACATATACAACGGTATTTAACATGTTTCTGTGGGCTAAAACCATACTTTCAGACGTCAATAAATAACATTTAAAATGTTATTTTTTACACCATTACTACATGCATTACAACCAAAATTGTATATGTAACGAATTGGGTTGCTTGAACATCCAATTTCATTGTTCCGCTGGTGCTTCTTATTATAAAGTAAAGAAATGTCAGTAGATAATTGGTTTATTTTGACAGTAACTATACCTCAAGAATTTTACTCTCAAAGTGTTAACTTGTACTCAGACACTTCTATGCATCAATCAGTCAATCAAGGTAAGTAAAGTATTATCTGAAACCAGTACCATGAGTACATGTTTAGTTTTGCAATTGATACAATTCATAGAAATATTAATAGTTAATATTTAATAGTTAATATTTGTTGTTAAAGATCCGAGGTAATTTCAATTTATTTTTATTTGAATTTGACGGATAATTCACACAATTTTTAAAATTTTGCCTAAAATGTTAACGAAAACCAACAATAATGACAATTACTTTAGATAATAATTTAATATGCAAACTGCTATCTAATAGAACCATTCGGCTTGACCGATGTTTTTTTTGCACTCATATAGGAAGAATAGATTTTTATACAAAAGTTTGGTCCCGAGCAACAATGTCCACATTCTCTTGGCAGATATCTAAGTTTTTCAAAAAGTACCGAATATATATTGATAGTATTGATATAACCCTGTCAACCAGACAAGTTAGACTTATTGGTATATTTAATAAAAAAGTTAACACCTGGCTTTTTATAATTTGCCCTGGACACATTCGCAGACAGCAGTATCTGCTTCTGCCCTACAGGCATACGAACCAATACTCCTTACCTCGGATCTATAACAACACCTAGTTGCAAAGATTTGGTAGGGGTGATCATGATTTAAAATTGTAATTACTAAACCACAAAAAGTTTTTTTGGATCAAAGAACATGCAAGTATATTATGTAATGGTTAAAGAAGACCACAACTCTGCAGTGTTTATCCACTGCAATATTTACAATAATTTTAGAAAATCTCTACCATTAACTACTTTAACCGATTTTCTCCTCGTTCGCCCCCTAGCGGGTCTGTCGAAGGTAAATCAAGAAAAGAGCTTTACCTGCAGTTAAATTTGGCTTATAAATATTTGTTAGTAAACTCTATAAGTTTCTTGCATACATTCTATTTTCTTTTAAATGTAATCATGTCCCTGTTTGTTTCCGTTTCGTCTATCTGCAAGTGTTTTCGAAATTGCCCAGTTATTTTGTAACTATAATTTTCTGCAAAACTGGTTATCCTGACTTAAAAACCGTGGTCTGCTCATACAATGTCGTTCAAAATCATTTTGATTTTGTTTTAGATGTCAATGATGCAGGGTGCATGTGCACATGTACCCGTGCACAAGGGACAGCTTTGGAGTTTTGGAATTCATTGAAAGGCTTGAACAAAGAAGAATTAAAATTGAAACTGAAGCCAATAATTGAAGACTTAATACGAAAATTGAAAGTAAACAAGACAAATCTATCTTCATATGTAAGAAAGCACAACAGTGCCCCTAATCATCGTAAAACCTCAAAAGACATTGGCATTGTTGGAATAACATTTATGTCGGCAGCATTTGGAGTAATTTTCATAGTTGACATATTGTGGGCAAGGCAACTCGCTCAAAAGAAGAAACAGAAACGTCAATCCTGAATGTTAAATTGCTTTTAAATATTCAAAGAATAAACCAAGACGTAGATCTTATATGTTTACTCTTCCACATGTTTGTTTTTCTGTATAGATAAAAGTATCACCAAATACCAATACTAATGGTCTTTATGTTGATTGACAACTCGCCAGCAGTGCTCCAAACCAAAGTGTTGGAAATCCGGTTAAATATAAAATTGAAAAATAATAAGCACAAGCATCATAACCAAAACCAATCGAAATAAACAGGCGTCCAAACTAACTCAAGAGTTAACAAGAACCTTTGAAATTCATCGTAATTGTTTATCAATATAGAACGGATAAATTTCAGGAATTTATGTCATAAATCAGAATAAAAATTCTTGGTACTAGGTTTCTAATGTCCTCTGGGACTGTAAGCCACCAGCAATGACATACAACTTAAGCGTTATTAATAGCTTATTTACAATCTACATGATCTATATATCGTACTCACTGTGCTTCGTCGATACGAAATATTGGTTCACATTGATATTTTCAACATCGATAACTTTCCCAACATAGCAACTAACTACTAAACCTATTTGAATTCATGGACAAACATATCATTGTGAGAGTGTTCTGTAATTGTTTTATTGTCTGCTCGCACACGATTCTTAATAACTGAATAACATTTGTTAATTATCACCACCATCGTGGCAATATCCACATTTAACAAGTATGCAACATAACAACATTGAACAACTGCAATGAAAGAATGTGTTTTTAGAAGAACGTTAACATACACAATTACCTATGTTTAATAAATATGTAACATTTAGGCATGCTATACTTACATTTCACCTCTCATCAGTAGCATTATTATCAAACAAAGGAATTCCAACATCCAAACATATCAAAAGAGCACTAATCCAAACAGATTGAAATGGGAAGCCAACTCCAACGGCACTTAGATACCTTTCGAAGTCTTTCCATGAAGTCGGTATTTTAGCAGAATATATAGTTATTCTATAGTACACCAAACAAATTTTGCCGCAACAAAAGTGAACCTATGTCAAATGTTTTACATTGAAATATTTCATATTATATATCGTTGGAATTAAAATTTTTTGCCGCGGCTGAAGCTGTAGCTAAAAATTATTGTTATTACTTGAAATAAAAAATTTCCCCATAGGGTGTAATGTTAATTTTTGCGATTTTGTAACTTTGGTTCATTTTGATGATGCAATAAATGAATGGTCTCTGGTAACAAGACATGATAAAACTTTTATTGTTTTTGGTTTTATGACAGATAAAAGATGAAATGTTGAAAATAATGTTGAATAATATTCAAGCTATAACACTGAAGCATGATATTTATCTATGAAAACATGTCATTATGAGACACATTTTGTCAACGTCAAAAATTTAACATAGAGGGGTAATGGGAAAGTTTTTTGTGCTGAGGAAAACTAAAATTTTAACTGCAGGCTTAGTTGCGGCAAAAATTAAAATTCCAACGATATATAACATGACATACTTCATAGCTGAACTTCGATATATTTTGACTTTATCCGCGGCAAATTTCGTTTGGTGTTCATTAATATCAGTATGTTATGCATGTAATTTTTTAGGTCACTAGTCCCAAGTAAAACACTGTCATTATTTGAACGTCCGTTTTGACTATCTCATTCAATTTTATTTTAATCTTTTTTGACACACCACATATCCCAAAATTTTTGCTGAGATTATGACTTTTTTGACCTCATGTTGATTATTTAACCAAGGCAGTTGTCACTTTTACATTAGTGACCATGTAAATGGATGGCGTATTTTGATATGTACTACCTTCTAAGATATTATCAATTTTAAAAAATTGGAAAGTACGTGAGTGTTTTGTCTTAAATACATGATAGTAGTTCCATCCGCCATCAAAGATGGCCACCACAGCTTTTTTGTTTAGGCATAAGATAATTAGACAAATAGTTAAAATTATCTTCACTTACAACAATTAACAAACAACAACAAAGACAAAATATAAGCATTTTCCTTTTGATGTCCTCTTAGAATTTATGTTTTGCATTTGTAGACGTGAATTAAGTTATCAGCTTTGAAAAAAGTCAACCTAGGACAGCAAAGGTTTCTCAAATGTTTCTGAACTGCTCAAGACATTCGCAACAACATATCTTTGAAGTTGTTTTTGTTTAATTCGTTTTGTTGGTTTTTTTTTGTCTCTTTTTCGAAGCACTACCGTCTGTTTAAATCATAGCAAATTGAGACTTAAAACAATATTTTGGTATACGAGAAAACAGTATTCGATCAAATGAATTAGCATAAATATTAATAGTTATTCAACTATTGTTTTTCTAATAAGTAATAAAAAATGTTCTTGTCTCTTATCTACCAGTTTCAGTCTGTAATCATAACTAGTATATACATTTGTTTGCCCGAATTGTTATTTTAGCGATAAACTAAAATTAAGAAGAGCGAAGTAAAATGCCTTAAATGCAAAACAAATATCATACTTTGGGGCTAGCAGAAATCGCTACGTCAAATGACAAAGAAGGTTTTAGCCAACAGGAGAGTAAATAGAAGACACAAAGTAACCAAAACACAAAACGGAAAAAAAAGTTAAGGCAACAGTAGAAGATAAATTAGAAGCGATCTCATGTATCATGTGAAGAGTTTACAGCACTTGTGTCAATGGACGCATCTGTCTTGAACACCACGTCGTAAGTTTAAGGATAGAACTTTCACAATTAGGTACATTTTATTGTTCTTGAATTTTCTCGAAATACACTATAAAATACCATTGCCATTGCAAATGTATTAAACATGGTTAAGAAGACTCTGTCATAAACGTGATTAAAGCCAGTGAGTGGTTATAGTCATAGTGGATAATCTGTAGAGAGCTGATTATTATATATTAATAATCATTAACCTACTGTCAGCACGGCTCACTTTTTACAATTTTGAAGACTTTAAAATAGGATGTAGGTGGCATATTTTTTACTGAAAATGTATCCAGGTATGTCGTCATTTTTAGTGCAAAATATTTTCTTATTCCTTAAAAGATTTTTTTA
>JAULBM010157008.1:0-18078 GCA_032357055.1 Geukensia granosissima | reverse complement strand
TAACTTGTTTCCGTCCTGAATATGCATGAAATATTTGCCACTGGACGTTAAACAACAATCAATCAATCAATCGTTCTGTGATTGAGGTTCATCAGGCAACTGACTTGATCTAACTTTGAATTATTGTCCAGTCGTTATTCTTGTCTCATATTAAATTTATCAAATAAAGTTCTTAAAAATAGGTGTGTCAGTTTAAAACTAAAGCAATGACATTTTTTGACACAAAATTTATCTAGCTTCCATCTATCCACAACAAAGTCAAAGCAGACAATTAGAACGATAGAATTTCCCTTCAAAAGTTTCACGTGACCAAAATAACCAATCGAGACCAAGCAGCACTGGATCCGTTACGTATTGCACCGACTATTTGTTCCTACAAATATATACCGTTCAAATTCGATTTGTTTATATTTGAGTACCACTTTTTCTATGTTTCGATCTCTATGTTTTTGGTTTAATGCAACTAATTAGAGGTTACTCCTTGAGATTAGCATATCAAAATTCAGCCTATTTTCTCAACATGTTTTAACGTTTATTTTGACGCCTCCTGGTTGATGCATTTGCTGATGAACCTAGGTCACCTAGAGTATTCAACAGCTTAGTTTTCAGATTTGGCTGACATAAAAGTAACCAAAATGTTTTACAGAAATTTGCTGTATTTGTTAGAATTTTTAAGTAGTGAAAATATGGAGAGGCTTTATATGTATTACATCAAGGATTTGTCCAAGTCCCTAGATTTGAGTTAAACGTTTGACTATGTGTGTTGTCATGTGTTGTTGGTTGTAATGCTGCTGGTGAGTGGTTACTCCTTGACATGGACAAGTTCGCCGTACTTATTCAACATTTGCAAACTTGAATATTCATTTATGTCTATCTTATTTTGTCGTTCAACCTATATAGATGTGAACTGAAATATTGTCAGAAGGAAAAATAACAATATAGATTTTGAAATTTAAATGAAGAAAAGAATAATTTTCATTTAAATTGTCAAATAATAACTATTTGAAAACAATAAAAGGGAATAATCAAGACCTGAATTTATTCATAACCTTGATCTTTATACACTCTGTTTGTTTCTTGTTGTCTTCTTTCATCTTTCGGGTTACCTAGATAAGACTATTTGCATGATTTGCAAAGTCTGTGTATCCGAAATTCCTCTGGCAAATCTCTTATTGTTTCGTCCAAATATAAAACATCTTCAATTATGTGAATTTTCATACCGTGAAAATTTCCTGTAGATTTAAGATGGCGATTTACCAAAAACATTTTCCTTTGACAGACACATTGGAGCTTAGTTGATTGAGTAGGCAAACAGTCTAATTAGTTTCATGAGGCACCTGCTTGTAGCTTTGCGGCAACCTAAGAGCCTGAGAAACAATTTAGTCCGATCTTACATCAAATGCAATCCTTCATTTTTTTCGGGAGAATATGTAGCATGCAAAAGAAGTAATTTGGCAGATAATAAATTGCCAACTGCATTTAGATGATTAAGATGCTGTTTATATAGAGGAATAGAACAAAAGCCCAAAGATACTTTGGACATATAAAATTTGTGATATTAGTTCAATAATGAAAAGAATAAATATGACGAAAACTGAGTTGTAATTCTAATATTCATGAACATTTCGTCTTGGTAACGGTAAGACAACACCATCTAGAATCGTCTTAATTTTAACTGCAATTAATGTTTTATTTCTGAATTCCAGGATTTACTTTTAGTTTCATATGATATTGTTTCTATTTGTCTTCTGTTGTAGGCGCGGTCACATGTTGACGATTCCTGTTATATATTTTTACCCTAGTTAAATGTCCATTTGCTTTATTTTCGGGTTATAGAAAGTTTGATAAAAATATATTTAACATATGTCGGACATTGTGATTCGTTAAAGTCTTCATGTTCTGGCTTATATGCGTTATCTTGATATTTTAGCCTCTAGAATTATGTTGAAGGTAAATCATTAAAACTACTTGATTTGAACATTTCCTTTTGTCCAATAATGTAACTAGAAATTCATAAAGATTGACTGAGCTTTAAATATTTTGGCATGTCTCATGAAAACAAAAGCGCTTTTGACGCAGTAAAATTTGGCGTTTGAATATTTGTTATAAAGGTATGTAAGATGTGGGTCATATAGTTCTGCGTTACATGTATATTCCTTATTCTTCATTTAAATATTATCAGTAAGGTGTTTGCGATCCAAAGGGAGACGTTATTGTGTTTCTTCTGTTTATTATTATTTTTTCCGTTACTTTCCAAAATCAGTATTCGAAAAAACTTAAAATCCATAATGATCTTTTAGGAACTTTGTTTGACACTGTTAGACTATTCTAAAAGAACCATGACGGATAAATTTTTTTTCTGTTACGGAGTTATATACACCTTGCTATTATTTAAATTCAAAAACCGTAAGGGTAAGAAGTGAAAAAACTGTTCATCATTATCTCCACTTGAAAATCAACACATTCCGTATAAACAATTTTATCTTGGTACCTAAGTCCTAGAGACATGGGACTGTCACCAACAACCAAGGTCCAATCAGGTACATCTACAAAATGTTTGGGTCAACTGTGAAATGTCATATCTGCATTTTGCCCTTGTTATCATTTAAACTCGGAAACGGTTATAGATGGCTGAAGTTTACAATAGGAAAGTTCAAGTCATCCCGTTCTTCGTAAATCTTAGAAACACGTTTTCTCTCTCGGTCAATTTCGAAGAATAAATCGAAGTATGACGTAGATTTTGTTGAGTCTGTGGTCTCTTTAATTTCTAGTTCGCTTGGATATTTTTGGTCGAGATGTCACTGAACATATTATTTCAATGACTAAACATCATCGATACAGCAAAAAGTAAAATTAAACGATCTGGAAAATTCTTTTTGTTATTTCGCAGGAGTCCCTGAATGAAATCTGCTTGATACGAATTAATATAGGACTAGTTTAATATTTTTATTATAAATCTTTTGTCTATATTGCTTTATCTATAGGAATCACAGTTAAATTAATGGCTTCAATGTCAACTTTGACCTGCAACTGTATATCGAGCAATTACAGGGTCCTAGAATGCTTTGGTTCTGTTTTAGTCATGGCCGGCATCTTGGAAGTCGAGCGGGGATGACGACATAACATTGGTAAACTATTTAAAGATAATACCAACAAAGTTTGGTCCAAATTTCACATTACCTTTTAAGACAGGTGAGCTAAAATACATTCAAAATAACTTATCCTTGACATCTGGCTTTTTAAATTAAAAAAAAAAAATCACCAATTGTTATTTTAATATAAGGTAATATATAAATAGGAGATGTTGCATGATTGTCCATCAACAAATTGACAGTCGAATCAAAACTTCTATAGATGTACAACATCTTTAGGATGACTCCATAGTTGTGAAATTCATTTATCAGAATTTTCACAGTCGTTATTTAAAACTTTTTCTCGTGATTTAGATATCCCACAAATAGAAATATGTTCAATCTGTGCAAAAAATATTTTTTTATTAGGACATAAAAAGAACAATAAAAGACGTTTTAACAGGATTACTTTATTTTAAGTAATCTCTAGTACAAAATGAGCAAGTTTTTAAAAAGCTTCTATGGGGAATATACATATTGTTTTGAATTCAAAGAAAACTAGGAATTAAATTTGTGAAATAAAGATTTAATTTAACTGAAAATTTAACTGAATATAAAATAATTAGATAGATTATTTTAACCTTAACATTAGACCTCTAACAAAACTAAATCATGACACTCAAATTCATATTTGAATAAGTGTGCAAATGTAAGATTTTTTCTGTATTTCTCCACCCAATGTATTTTCAAATAATCATATAAATTATCAAATATACAACATAAATGTATTTGCAATAAGGACACATTTGATGAATATATAGATGGATATAGAAATATAGACCCCTTTAAAAACTTCTGATTGTTTTAATATGTTCATAGATATTCGTTAACGTATATTTCTAACCTGGATGAGTGTGGAGTGATAGCTTCATTTTTCGCATTTCGTCCTTCTGTCTTCATTCAACATCAAATTTCCTAAATACAACCATCTCTTTATCAATACCTCTTTTTCCTATGTTTTACACTATTGGAATTCTTCAACATTTAATTGTCGAGCCGACTTTAAAAAATTGAATATAAGTTAGCCTTTTTCCTTGAGAAAAGTTTTAAATATAGTAATAGCACGCTAGAATTGACATTTATAAACCATTACAAGTAGACATATATGACTAAAATTTGCAAAAAATAGCAAAATATTTGCAAAATAAAAATACAATCCTTCTTTGAAAAACAAAATTAAAAACATTCTTGGAATGCGAGGTCAAATATATGTGTGACTTGAAAAATATGCATGTAATTACATAAATTTGTCTCAGAAACTGTCTACAAATCAACAATTTCATTTATTACATAGTGTTTTTAATGTAATTAAAATTGCATATATATGCCTTTGTCCTAATCTTGACATCTCTAGTTATTTAAGGTTTTCTTAAGTCACGATTACACGTAGCATGCTTATAAATCTCCCCTCCAGAAAGTTCAAACCATTTGTTATAAAATGATATACTACTCGATTTCGATTTAAAATGAAACTTCAATGCCACTGTAATTATTTCAAAACAACTTTCAAATCGTGTAAGACCGTGAAGCTGTGGAAATATGATATAAAAGCAATAAGGGACGAAACCAATACCAAGAAAAAGGTATGAACTTAAATTTATTTATGGAAATAATATTGTGTTATTAGTTGCCATAAACTATCATATAGCCCACCTCGTTTGTAATGTTTCTGAAATTTCTTAAGTGATAAAAAATAGGTTTCAAAACCATTTTCACCAGCTAAAAAGGCTATATAAGTACAGACTACCTCCAACTTTTTATTTTTTAAAGAAACAGTTGGAGTTATAGTAATGCACTAAAGTTTTTTGTTCCCATTTTAGGAGTCGAAGAATCCATACCAAGTGAAATGTCGTAGATAGTAAAACAACCCGTCGCACGGATTGGCAAAATTACTATGATTTTCTTCGCGCCCATAATAAAAATGTTGTTATCTTTAATCTTTGCGGTGACAGCATTTGTTTCTAGTTTCAGTTGGAAAGCAAACCCATCGATACCGCCGTTATTGCTAAGGTCTATCGACAACAATCAAAGGGGGATATAACTCATTTGCGCACCTTTTCTGGCCAAATGAAAAAGCCCGCGAAATAAAGTAATTAAATAATTGATGTTTTGCTCATTTTCGAAATATGTCATGTAGCTTCTGTCTCATATTTTAGTAATCTAGAATACTTTTAATGCATTAATCATAATTATACCAAAAATAATTTATTTTAAATAAGTTTAAATGGAGCTTAACATTTTCCGATGCATTATGCCATTTTTCTTACAAACGAAAAACTGGCATTTTTGAGAATTTGACGTTTGGGTATCCACGTATGAATCTGAATGACTACAATTTTTTCCGAAAGTTTAAATTCTTAAGTTTACTTTTTCATAATATTATGACGTCATTTCAACGTTTTTAAACTCAGAACACATCATACAGTCGTGTACCGTTTCGCACCCATTTTTATCATGTTTATGATATGCACTAGCTATTCGATAGAATTTAATAACGAATTGGCTGCTCAGTCCGTCTAGTGTTTCAAAAAGCTGTCGCAATGTATGTTATCTTCTTCATAATTCAAAATTAATAGTTACCTTTTGTTTGCAAACACAAACTTCATACACAAAATGACAATGTTGAAAAATCGGATGTCAAAGTCGACAAATCTCGGTCATTCAATTCAAGAAAAACGCGGCGACCTTTAGTTAGTGGAATTTGATATGAATTAACATTGTAGTCAACTTCATCTGAATGTAGTGTAAGGACATTTGTCATTTTTGAAACTCGAGAAATGTGTATTCGCAAAGAACAGTGCCTGGAATTCTTGCAATGGAGATGTTGAATTCCATGAGAATCTTATTCATTTAGATCATTGCTTTAAAACATTGGTATAGGAAATGCTTGCATGCTGTGCTAAGGTTTGTTTAAATTTTAATATTAATTTTTATCTGGTTGCAATGATATCTATGTCATGTATTTCACATTTGAGTGTTGAATTTACCCTGTAAGCAGGATATCAATTTAGAACTTGGTGAAATATGTTTCTTTCTTGGTTAATATATTGTATGCTGTAGAAAATCAATTTTGAAAAATATATTACAAGGGATTCTACTTGAAATAAACTCGGACAGCTAATCTTAATTTATGATATTAAACTTCTAAAGTACATTGTCAAAAAGGAGGGCAGGTCTGTCTTGTTCAGTTGCTGCAGAAATTTTCACTTTCAGACTAGGAAAATCAAATATTAGTTATAAGGTGTAAAATAATTGAAACTAAAAAGAACACAATTTTCTTAATTCAAACAAATCAATAATCAAAACAGATAAATATATGTAGACATATAGTGGCAAAGGGAGGGACAGATCTTTTAGAATACTCTTATGAGATGCTTCGAAAATGGGAATAAATAAGCTATAAATATCACCCTTATGTGTGTTTGAGGCATATAATATACATTTATTTCCATTGTAGAAGTGAAATATGAAGATTTGTTAACCCGAAGAAGGTCATGTTTCCCGAGGGCTTGCCGAGGCAAACATGACTTTTTGAGGGTGAATAGATTTTCACATTTCGCTTATGCAAGGGGAATTAATGATTTATTCCACTTTGCCTAATTTCTGACAAAAGAAAGTGGAAATTTTCATATTACTGTTAACAATGATAATATACCATCAATGAACCTTTTTTACCAATTGCGCAACGTTTGATAATGACGTCAGAGGGGAATATGATAACTTGACACGATATTTTGTTCAAGTTGGGTGGTACTCTATTGACGAATCAGATAACGTCATTGTATTTCCAATATTGATAGCGTGGAATTAATTCATTAACTCTGCATTCATGTAACATTATGAAATTTGGCATAATTTCATAGTGGACTTATGATTTATATACTAGTAAGTGAAATATTGTGAAAATGAACATTTTAGTTGTAAAAAATGTACCTTGTTCATACAAGTGGTGTGGGGCATGATCATTAATCGTACATGTCATTAAGAGCAGTTAATATACATTGATGACACATGCACTGTAATTAAACGGACATTATTCTGACTATCAGATACTGCCATTGTCATGTTAATGTATTTCTTTATTGTTTCAAGTTTAATTGCCTTTCATTCCACAGGATAATTTATTTATACGGTATCTTATAAATACATGTATTGTAAATGAGACTAGAGACAGACTGGGAGATTCTTTCAGTGATGCATGTCGACGTAAACTTCCAATAAGAACAGCAATAAAGATAGAACACCTTGCTTTTGGCGTCTTCTAACATTCATTCTCACTCTCTTTACATAAAAATATCTATAAATAATAATAATAATAGCTTTGAGATGTTGAGATAGTAAAATTCAGCAGACAATAAATGTGCTAAATTGGACTTAACCATGAGCATACTTCTCACAAAGATGTTAACCTTTATGCTTTATAAAACTTTTTTCCTATCAACAAAAGTTTGTAACAAGCCTTCTGGATTTCTAAATCTGCCTGTTTTAGTGTCATAAATCCACCTCAATTACAATTAAGTGTGGATAGTTAATAGCAATTCGATTTTTACAGTTTTTGATCACTTTAAAAAGTCAATTGATGCACAAATATCCGAAAATGTTAAAATTTATTACTTGAAATTTCAAGTTTCAAAGTTCTACCCAAACTCATACAACAGAAAATCACGAAAAACTACTGCTTTGAACTGAAATCAATTTGACGTATGCGTATCCAACAGCTATATATCTTGAAATTTTGTTCGAGGTTTAAACATCTATAGAGTCATCAACTAATTTAAATTTGTTCCGTCACTTCAATTTGTACGGAAGTAATCTCAGTTTTTAGAATTTTGCCGGGACAGTACTGTCGGCGACCACACAATTTTCAGTAGCAAATTTCTTATTTAAAAGTCTGTTTTTGAAACTATTGCGTGATATTGTGGTGTAGAATATATTCAAGAATCTTTGAAATTAAATAAAAGATGTGTATGGTTCAGTATTTTGTTAATATTTTAAAAACTTTTCGTGTCAATTTTATGACCGAAATGACGTTCATTTTTTGTGGTCACGTGACGTCATTGTTGTCGATGGAACTGGGGTCAAAGTGTGACCTGCTTTCCAACTGGGTTATGTTGTTTCTGCAGGTTTCACAGCTTGTTTGATTTGCTCGCAGTTACACCGAAGCTTATGACATCATCAATCGTACACTTAATCTCACTAGTCAACGTTTGTAGCAAGGAAAACAAATCAGACTCAAATGAGCGAGGAGGGGGGGGAGGGGGGGGGGCAATCGTCCACCAAACTAAACAAATATTTTGCAAATCAGGAAGTCTAACATGTTTTTGAAATAAAAAAAATGTTGTTCGATTTTTGTTGCTTTGATCAAAGTCATTGTAGTTTCCAATAAGTTGTTAGCCATTAATAATCGTTGTTACAATCGACATAGTTAAACATTTAATTTCAAGCTGTTTTTCTTTTGCTTTCTCTATAGGGAATATATGCCAAAAAGACACGATCCACATTTTACATATATACGTTTATAACCAATATTCAAAAATCAAATTTAATTGCGTGCAAAGCTTTTTTAGATTTACCTTCTTTAGACAAGCAAGTGGCGAAAAATAGTCAAACTTTATGAATTTCTAGATTTTTTGATTAAATGAAATATACAGTTTATTTAGTAATGATAAGATAACAATCAGGGAATTTTAAGATATTGGTAAATAAAACTTCCAATGTTTGAGGCCTTAATCGACCCAACAGGTCACTCATTGAAATGCGCATATAGCATATCTGCATTCACTTTATATATACTAATGCTTCATTGGTTAATTTTTCATTAATTTATCAGTAAATGCTCTTCTTTTGATTTCATCACTCTAGAAAGTTTACGGTCGAAACCACAATTTTGTCTGATAGTATAGAATATTTGTTTCAAAGATAAAGACGAGTCTATTCATGTAAAGTTGCGAACTTAAAAACAAACAGTTTCCTATCTACGATGTTTAATACCTTTGAACCTTCCACTTTTACCTTAAATATCTGATAACGGATTGGAATTCGGCTGGTGTTATTAAAGAGACACGAACTGCTTACCCTTCCGGACAACTGAAGTTCATCTTTTCTTTCTTCTTAATATGTGACATATATAATATGCTGATATTTAGTTTATAATGTATATAATTAGTTACCGACATTATCATTTAGTTCAATAATGTAATTGAATGAAAATACATCCTTTTTAACCTTAAAGATGACACTTCTTATTATATTTGTGTTGTTCTAAGGTCGGTACTCTTTTAACCGTTGGAGGGAAAATTAATGTCGTTACGTTCTAATGAATGTTTCCTTTCTGGAAAGTCAAGACATGTTATGTTATGTAATGATATACTTCACTCGGTAAAATAACACACCTAGCTCATTGCAAATTAAAAAAAAAACTTTAAAGTCGTGCAAGGTCATAATACTAATAACTATATTTGAAATGAAATTAACTTTATTTATTGACCATTTAGCATTTTCATTTTAATGTCTGAAACCATTTTGCTGATTTAGTACCTACTGACATATTTCACAGTTTATTCGATTTGACTTCACCAATCGTAACATTCATCATTATTGGTAAGCGTTTATAGCGAATTAAATGGCTATCAAGCACATTCTAATAAGACTTTCACGGAATTTTATAACCGTTACAAGGATAACCGTTACAAGGATTCAGCGCAATAATGCGGCTACAAGTAAAAAGAGTTTTGGTACGTTATAAAATTCCACATCCTGCATCCCATAGGTATATTACATATAAAGAATATTAAGTCGGCTTAAACTAATTGATATTTTAAATTAACTGATTCACAGAGGATACAAATTTGACGTTGTTGTAAGAAAATAAAATCTTATTTATTTTGATACATATATTAACATCCTTATCACTAAATTACAAAGATTATACTATAATATAGAGGCATTGCAACCAATCTTGTTTTTCCGGGCGTTTATTGACAATGCAGCTTTAAATCTTGGGACGTACTGAGTTCTTTGACATCAAGTGTTGTTTAACCTGATGATTTCCTCGGCAATTGCACCCTTAACCATGCTCTCAGGCTGTGTGCTCATTTTTTAAATATGTATCGTAATTTTATGTGTGTTTTTAAGTACTCTTACTGTTGTAAAGGTACTTACTAATTTCATGAGGTGCAATGGCGTATGACCTTTCAATACGTTTTTTTTTTAACAGATTTTGTTTGCTTTGATTTTGCCATCGACCTGAATTTAGGGTGATTGTAACTAGCCCAACATGATAAACCTTACCACGTGTTTCATGTGACTGTTCCAAATCATGAGTCTAGGGCATTTGTTGGTCTTTTTCTTTCTAAAAAACCTTAGGCATACAAGGCTCTAAGCAGAAGCCTTGCCTTTCTGCACATATTTTGCCTCTTTAGATACAGATAAATTTGTCCAAAACATCAGATTTTCATTTGATTCCCAACAAAAAAATATTGGGTCAAATCAGGTGTTCTGGAAGTCTCTGATATCTACAGGGTAACCGTACAGCTGACTTTTAAACTTCGGTTTGAGGCCAGTTTCAATTTGAAATTGGAATTTTTGGAACGTAGTGACTTCTAAAATTACAATAAGGATGAAATTGGCTTTGAATCAGCATAACTTTGATAAGGATTCGTTTCATCAGAGCCCTGGCTCTTTGTCTTTGAATGAAGTATTCAGCCATGAGTTATGAAATATTTTTTAATTGTTGGAATTCTAGCGTCCCTGATGAGTCTTCAATAAACGAAACGCGCAACTTGCTTACTAAATATTTGCCTGGTTTTCTAAAGCCCTTTAGAAATAGACACTCCATACATCGGAATTTCTTGAATGCTTGGATGCTGAAACCAAAAATTGTGAAAAAGATCATTGAAATTGGTCAAAGTCATCCTGATTGTTGTAAATGATTTGTTTCCTTTTAATTTTTCTTTTGATTCGGATTTTGAGATAGCGGACAAAATAAGAGACATAAATGTTCTTGTCATATCCTTTTTTGTATAGTGTATCACCTAATATTTCTTTATAGCATGTTTTGACTGTTGTTTAAAGAGAGGTAAGTCATCTAGACCGTTGAGCGATAGAACAGTTGGTATATAAGGTTATTTAGCGTTGTTAGCATAGACAAATACGTACAGTACATAAATTAAGACTCTCGATGTTTCTTAAATTAGATTTCAAAAGGGATTAACACAATTAGCAAAATATGATTCGTCTCTAACAAAGACAAGGTAAAGTATATGCCTGTACTACTTTTTACTTAAAAGGGTGGAGTAATTACCGCTCATTTAGTCTTCAGTTTAGTTTTGATAGTTTTGAAAGAGATACGATTGCTATATACAAAAGAGAGAGATTCGTCTTCAAATGCGAATGCGAAACACCTGTTGTATACTAGATAGAGAAATATTTTTGACAGTACTTCTTTAATACTTTATCTCACAATAATTTTTTGACCGATTTTGACAACATGAAATGTAACAATAGAGGTTAGTCGTTGAGATTTTGCTTGTTGGTACTTGGCCGATAAAGCTGAATCTGGGCTTTGTTTGTCTTGACAGTAACATATATGTAACTTAGACAACGAATGACTACAACCGTTTTTTAATCGAAAAAGTAAATGCTGAGAAATCTATAGTTGGTCATTTCTTGTTTGTAAGTGCAGTGGTTTTTAAGGAAGGATTCCCATAACTTCCAAGTTCTTGAACACAGAACGATTGCAGTCAAAACCGGTAATGATGAAATCATTGATGGGAACGTCATCGGCAGGAAAAAGGAATATATCATCGTGGACAATGTCTTGGCAGCATCGGTATAGGAAAGATGAATTTTACTAACACACGTTCTAAGTATTTTTGGACTTATATTACCAATCTTTCAGCTTTAATCCATTCTGAAAGCAAAGACAGTGACTATTTTTTAAACTGTAGTCCATCTTTCTACGGAGTCCTCTACGGCATCAGTTGTTCGAACATATATATATTTCCGATTAGATCCGTTGTGTTTGTAGTAACTAGTACTTAGTTCGTAGGTCTGTGCTGTAACTACATTAACTCTCAGGGGCCCGGGGCATCCTATTTAATATATGGCAAAACTGCTTGTATTCGTTTCTGAATAAAACATTTTGTGAAGATGATGCATTTTTAGAGATGAGGGTATAAGATTGGTCTTTGAAATAAGGTAGATGTTCTATTTGATGAAAGATTTTACTGATATTGATGTTACTCAATTGTAAAATCCCAAGAAATGCAATAAAATTATTACCATTTTTTTAAAGGTTCAATACATTGAAATTTCAAACATTCAGAGAATTTTTCATTATTACTAAATATCTGACTATACATAATTCAAAATTGTTTAAAATGAACGTTATGTATCAAATAATTCGTTGATATGGAAATACATTAAATGACAGGGATACTATAAAGTAGTGATATGAATTTAGTGAAAATTCGCAAGGCTCCGCCTTTGCTCGATTAAAAAAATATTTCACCATAGGAAAACTTAATGATCAGGCAAAACGTTTGCCCTGGGATATACTTTAAACAAGGAAAGCGGTTCTAGCCGTGTGTCATGACGGTTGATTAAACTCTGAAAATTAGCTAGACATGATGTCACTTCTCTAATATTCTTTTTTTTTAAGTAAATAGAAATTTCTATAGAATAAACGCTTTAAAAAAAACAGCCTAAATCGCATGTACCTTTTTCCTCAATGTATCATACATTGGTCTACGTTCAAAGGCTCTTCTTGATTAAACTTAATTAGGCCCAAACATTTGAAGGCGAGATTATAGTTTAAATTTTCAAAAAATGCAAAAAACCATTTCCAAACGTAGACTAACGTAAATAGAGTACAAATCATTTTACTCATGTTTATATAGGTGTAAATTCAAATAAACGTGAATTTCAATAAATTGAACAAAAAGGAAAATAGATCGATATCTTCCAATGTACATTCCATCAATACACCTTAAGCATGGGGAACGTTTTACGGCCTTCTCGTGGTTTAAATGAAGTCTGTCTGAAGTTTACGCCATATATTTACATTTTCATATTTATACATTAATTAGAAAAAAGAAATTCTTCAGCAAGATATGAGAATGAAAAGCCGGAAAGACATAACCCATTCCCACCAGTATGGTTAAACGCGACAGTAATAATAGAAGATTTTAAAATGCAATATCTCGATGTTTCACAAACTTATTACTACTTTTTATGTCGGAAAGTTATACATTTTTTATCCATAGTATCCAGCTGAAAATCACTGAAACGATAAATTTTGCGTTGCTAATATGAACAAGATGAAGAGATAATTCCAAAATACCGAAGGGGCAGATAGAAATCGTTAAATTGAATACAGATAAAACCATGGCCCACAAAAAAGAAACGAAAGATGAACATAGTGCGCACAACACGACACTGAAAACTATGGTCAAACGCGAAAGTAATAATAGAAGATTTTAACATGCAATATCTCAATGTTCCTCGAACTTATTAATACGTTTTATGTCCGAATGTGATAGCCATTGCATTCAACTGAAAATCATTGATACGATAAATTTTGCGTTACAAATATGAAGAGAATTCCAAGATACCAAAGAGGCAGACAGAAATCGTTAAATTAACAAAAAAAGAAACGAAAGTTTGTACAAAAGAGAGTACGCACAACACTTCACTGAAAACTAAAGCTAGAGTAACATAAACCCTACAAAAACCAGGTTGAATTCAGGTGCTTTCAACCGGTTATTAACTTCTGCTCCAACGTTGGCACCTGTCGTGTTACTCATCAGAAAAAGCCGGTAGAAAGTCGCAATCGGTGTTAGTCACGGATTTTAGGAGAGGATTTGTTGTTACGAAAGTTGGAAATTCATTGTCATTTGTGAAATGGATATTTCGTATCGGTCAACTAAATCGTGCTTGAGAAACCCTTGGTTCAGTAGCTTTCTTGTCAGCAGCAATCCTCTTTAAAAGAACCTGATAGAAAGCACACGCCCCGGAGTAGCGCATTAACTAAGAAATATACACTGCGTATGCAGGTGCGGTTGGAATATTTCTAGACATGAACGGAAAGTTTACAATGTGAAAATGAAATTCATCTGTCTTGTCGTAATTTTTTGTTCTTAACCCGCCTTTACTGTTGATTTCTAGGTGTGAGTCAATGTATGAAGCAGATCTTCTGTTGATTTCAAGTTAAAATGGATAGATTCGGTCAACAAGTCATTAAAGTATGAATTAAACAGTGAAACACGTCATCTATATAGCGGAACGTGAAACCAAAAGATTGAGCCACCTTCTCCACTTTTCTCTGCAGACGGCACTGTATGAAGCTAACTTCATACAAATTTAGGAATAAATCGACGAGAAGTGGTGCACAGTTGGTTCCCATTGGACTCCGACAATCTGTTGAAACACACGTGCGCCAAACATTACAAAAATGTTGTCAATCTGCAGATGCCAACTTCGGTGTACTTTTCATAAGAATCAAAGTGGTAAACAACAAAATAAGGTTTGTCCCTTCATAGAACAAAATATTTTTACCTGCTTTTGTAATCTTTATTAACAAAACAATGTTGAACCGATGGTTTTAAATTTTCTTGAGTTATAAATGGGGGAATGGTGGTGTAAAAGGTTGAAAAAATCAAAAGAAAGTGACCTTGATTTGAAGCATTCTAACAAATCTATGAAATTTTTTTGAATCCACATTTGATTCAAGCCACCTCTAGAAAGGCTATTTACATGATACTTCTTGAGATCATTTTTTACTGCTGATGAAATAACTGTTATTAATTTGGATAGACGTTATTTGAGATTATTTGACCCTTTTCAAGAAAAAATCCTTACTTCATCACCGAAATGACCCTCGTTTCTTCATAATAACCCTTGACAAGAACAAAAGTAAACGCTTTAAAATCTACAACACACAAACACATTAAAGAGGATGAACGAAGTATACTGCGTTTGTACAATTATCAAAATGATATCCTCGAAAATATCTTTTGAGATTAATCAAATTAAAACTGTCTTTATTTTCAGATTTCGGAAAAATGGTCACTAATGTATCTAAAATCAAAACAGAGTCTATCCTACGTGAAAATAAATATAACAGAAATAAACCACCAGACGGAGGCTGGGGCTGGGTCGTTGTATTTGCAGCATTCGGTATTAATGTAATTATAGATGGGTGTTCGCATTCCTTCGGAGTTTTGTTTACTTCATTGATGGAACAAAAAGCTCAACTGCTTTCATTGGATCATCATTAACCGCTGTGCCTTTATTATGTGGGCCAATCGTTAGTCTTGTGACAAAATGATTTGGATGTAGAACGGCGACTTTAATTGGTGGTATTATCACATCAGCAGGGTTCATATCGAGTGCGTTTGTAAACTCTGTGAGTGTCATAACCTTAACCTATGGCTGTGTAGGAGGGTTCGGAATATCAATACCTTATTTAACTTCTGTTACGGTAGTTGCCTCATATTTTGAAGAGAAAAGAACGCTTGCTATAGGAATAGCAGGATGCGGCGCGGGAATCGGAACACTTATTTTTAATCCGCTTTACGAATATTTAAAAGACAGGTATGTTTGGCGGGGAGCTGTTATGATTTTTGGCGCCATCTCATTGAATTTTGTTGTATTTGGTGCTGTCTTTAGACCAATACATACATGCATCTACAATGACAAATTAGCAGACGTCCCCATCAACAAGCATCCAGGTGATTCTGAACATATTGAACAATATCAATATCATCTCTCAGGAGAACCCTGTTTTACCATCATGTTAAATGCAGATGTATACAGCGTTGTATCTTCAGCTTCCTCAACTTCATTCGTCAAAGCAAACCAAATTCATCAGAGCTTCATGAAGGTGTCTCCAATGAAAAATACTCTTGTATTTCTAAATGGTCTGTCTTTTTATCGGCATTTCTTAACAGCAGTTTTATTAATTTCACTCTCGCAAGCATAATCGTGTAGTTTTGGAGTGAGTGCCCTATGTTTTTACTATAGATAGGTCTATGCATTATGGTATCACAAAGAAAATGGCAGCATGGATGGTTGCTGTCATTGGCATGATGTATGCTATTGGGACGCTTGTGTTCGGCTTCCTTGGCTACCGCGAGTGGATAAGTCGTAAATACTTGTACAGCACGAGCTTAGTGTTATCAGGAGTAGTGATATCTTTGATCCCATTGTTTACAGCTTTTCTACCATGTATTATTTTAGCTGGACTATATGGCATACTTCTTGCCTCAACAGAAGCCCTTACGTGCGCGATCATTATTGACATTCTGGGTATAGAAAAACTCACTGATGGATATGGCGTCTTTATGTTTCTCCTAGGGATAGCCAACTTACTCGGACCTCCCATAGCTGGTAAGTTAAATTTACGGGTGTTTAATGAAACATTTAATTCCCAAAAATGGGCCGTTTTTTGTGTGGGTCAATTAGACCTTTTGACAAATTTTCGATTCGGTTTTTATTATCTGTAACAAAACTACATCTTTTCATCACAGAACCAACCTATAACCTATCGAGTACCAATGACACCTTTAATTATAAAGAATAAATCTCAACTCTTCTTGCTTTAACTGTAAAGAATTAACTTGATGAATATTAATCTTATACAAAACCATTTATTTTGGTAAAATCAGTTTAAATTGCACTTTATCATTTAGGAATTAGTCTGCATAATTGAAAATTAACTAATGAATATCTATTGCACTGAACGTGGATAATGTTCAATTTGTTTGGATTTGAGTGCATTTTTTGCAATAATTTGATCATATACTCCCTATGTTTCGGTTTTAATTCTACTGATGTGAGGTAATCCTTGAAATGTACATATAGAATAACCACATGATTACCCTGTCAGTTACAAAAATGCATTATGATTGATAAAAAAAAATCTTTCCTTAGAATCCAGGACCGTAGAAAACTTCTGAAGTCAAATAGGAAACACATTTTGGTAAATAGAAAAATATTTAAGCTAATTCATCATCATGCTTAATCAAGATCCAAAACTCTAGGATCGTTGATAGGTATATTATTCTGTCCTTCAACAACTGCAGAAATGTTATTCAATAATTTTACGGGGTATTTTCAAAGGTCAATAAACAAAACTAAAAGGGAAAACAGGTTTTTAAAAGGGGGTGTTTTTAGTAAAGGGGGAAAAGCGTTGATTGATGATGCGGTTGTTTGGATGAAAAGGGTTTTGGGCAAAACGCCATTTAACTAAATATTAAAATTAGACAAACATTAAATACCTTACAAAAGTCCATACTCTTTTCATTTTAGGAGTAATATTCTCTTACGAATTTAGCAAAAAGAATTATATCGGTTGAAAATAACATCTATTGTGACTGTTTACCCTTCCAATATTATTGGGATTCGTGTTACTCTTGCCTCAGTTCTCCATGTTGTTTTTGTAATATTTTATTTAAGTATTGTATAGTAAAAGTAAATCTATTCTTTATCCTCAGATGAAAAAGGTAATTAGTCTATTATCATTAGTACTTTTAAATTTCATATTATGTATTAGGGTAAGACAATTTATATATATCGATTTTTGATAAAAACGAGAAATAATTGAACTTCCCAAAACAAATGAAATATCATCAGGTTTTTACTACAAAGAGTAATACGACGGTTGTCACGAGTGGATTGATTGATTGATTGTTGTTTAACGTCCAGTGGTAAATATTTTATGCATATTCAGAAAACAAGTTAAACAATAAATCACTATGTAGACTGTGAGCAAGGGACCGGTAATGAAGGGACTTTTAGACTGCCACAGGAAAAATTGGGGGTTGGATAGGGGCGGAAAATTAAGCCTTGTAACTCACCGCCTACTGACTACTCAAAATGAGCTGTTACAAGGGGTCTTTAACGTGCTTAAGACGTGGCATTTCCTAAACACGGGGCGTCTTTAACG
>JAULBM010156898.1:0-18078 GCA_032357055.1 Geukensia granosissima | reverse complement strand
TACTTAAATTGAATTAAAGTAGAGAAAAATTGATTTTAAGTAACTTAAATTGAATTTAAGTATTTTTTGTGGTTCGCCATATAATGGCTGTAGTACAGAATAAAACAGAAGATACTTATAATGTACTGCACGACAGAAACCAAAATGCAAGGAAAAAATAGATGAACTCAAAGAAACCTTTGAGCTCTTAGATCCTTATCGGAAATATTTTCCAGATGGGACAAAATTCTCCTTCATTATCATGTGTTTTACCTCAGAGTTTACCAATTTCACAATTACTGGTCGTATACCACCATCTTTTCTTGGGATTCTATGGATTGCCTGAAATTCTGCTGGTGCAACAGTCACATCTAATTTTCCTTTCACAATATCTTTTACAAATAGATCTTGCAAATTTTCATCTGGTGTTTTCGGGATAGTTCATAATTTTGATGTTAAATTTCATTGAATATTGCTTAACAGCTTTCTTTTATAGAGCACAATTCCTGCTTGAAGTTTGCCATTTCAATGTCTAAGTCTGTACTACTATCCATTAACATCTCTGTATTAGCTCTTTCGTTTGGCTGTATATCTCTTCATTGGTTTCTTCATTGCAAACTAGTTAAAATTTCATAGGGAAATTATAGAAAAGAACGAATTATTAAATAATGTTTGTGTTATACATAAGTCTTATTTTCTTGAAACATACTGAATGCAGCTAACCTACTGATAGTGTTTTCTAATACAAACAATGTTTCATTAATATCTGAATTTCGTGCATGTCCAAAAAAAATTTAGTATAAGGTAAACAAATTGGTTCGTGTCTTGTTTGTGATTGCCTCTGTACAGTTTCTCCTGAGAATTCATACATGGACAAAAACATATATAAAAAGCCCAACTGAAATTTAGGGACTGCTGATCATGAACGGTTTTAGATCCGGTATTGTGTTTCATTTCCACATAAACTGGTTTAAGAACCTTTTTTTTTTTATCCCTCTTTGTGTATGTGTTGTTGTGTTTCGTCTTGATCTAAGTCCTAAATTCACAGTATATTTTGATTTCCCATCTTGGCTGACCTCATATAAAATAGGTGATTTGGTATACTGGTCTTAGAGACACCCCTAAGAAGCATATATTTTAAACATTTAGGTTACCCTACGCCCTTCAACAATGGACAAATACCCACACCATACGACAAGCTGTGAAAGGTCCTAAAAATATTATGTAACGATAAAATAATAATCGGGCAATTTAGATTTCAAAGTAAATAAAACGAATAACAGTAAAAAATAAAAACAACGAATCCACTGGACTACAGGTTCATGGCTTTGGACTGACACAAATATAATGCAGCAGTATTAAACAGGTTTGTGAGAGTTCAAACCTCTCCTTACCTTGGATAGTGGTGTGGCAAAACGACATGAAAACATACCTTATAAAAAGACTGCGATCTACACAGTATACGAACAAGATATAACATGATGTACCGACCTCGTAAAGGTGCTCGCCATGTTTATGTTTTATTTTCGCTTCCTTTCCGTTAACGTTGACTTTGGGATCTTCAGGGGATATTTAAAATTTATATTAAATTCCGCTGCTTAAATTTATGTGAGGTACCACTCTAAATACAATCCACTCATTTGTTTTATAACATAATGGTTCTTTAATCTGAGAATATAATATTGTTGCAAATTTTGGAGAGACGAATTACTTGCAGGACAGTACATTTATATTGTTCGGCTTAACTTGGTATATATCAGTACATACAAGATATTCTTTTGGGAAAATAAGTAAATATATATTTTTCACTAAGAAAATCTAAGTATATGCACAAGCCACCTAAAGAGCAATCATTTAATATTTATGTAGAGGGATGGTGGGAATTTAAAATAAAAAGGTAGAATGCAAATTGGCGAAAAAGGCGGACTAAAAATTTAGAAGGAAAAATGCAGCACGCTAATTTCCTTAGATTTGAGTAGTGTGGCATATTGAAAATCTATAAGTGAGAAAGCGCATCGAAAAAGGGTATTTTTTTAAAGATTGAATCCAAAGCTACTTCTAAGCCCACCCCAATTAAAATAAAATGTTTGCTCCTTTATACATGTAGGGATGCAGATAATTTCGGTACAATATCAGTATGTTGCACCGGCATTGAATGTGCATATTTTTCTACGATTTCCATAACATGAATAGACAAAATGATAAATATTCATTCATAATATCGGAATAAAACAACGAAATGTCCTTAAACATACATATATGTGGTTGTGCTGATCCAATTTAATGTGTAAAGATGAAGTTCATGGGTAAATTGTACTACGAGGTTATCGTATTTCTACCATAAGTCACAAAAAAAATTCGTCGCATATGTAGAAAAGTAACAAAAATCATGTAGCGCAGTGTCTACAATCACGCACTGCGTGAACAACAATCACATGTCGCATTGCAAGGACTTTTTATTGAAAACAACTCTTTATCATCCATTATACACGATTAAATTGCGATTTCCTTAATAAGTTATGAACTCAAATATATTTAATACAATTTCAAATATTTATGATGATGTAGACCTTGAGAAAACGCATATTTGTTAATGGATAAGCTTGCTTCAAAATTAATTCCTTTCAATGATAGGGTCAAGTGTTATCTAGTTTTCATATTTTTTATTTGCTTGGTTATATTTTTGTAAGACGTTTCTCTTAGAAATGCATTTTCTTTCTTGTCGTGCACACTGGTCGTCGTACCGGATGTTTTTCTCGTCTCATTATTCCCATAATACTACTGGGAACAGAAATCACATTCGCGGGTTACAAAAATCAACCTTTTTACGATTCGCACTTTGTATATGGTGAGACATCTCAGTGTCGTATAAAGATCTTGCTTTAAACGCTTAATGTTTCCTCAATGACAATTAATACTGACAGTTCGTGAAAATAAAGGCTTGATTTTTTTCTTAACTTTTTTTTTCATAAATCTTGAAATTCAAGATAAAGAGTGCATTTTAAAAACAGGTTTTGGTTCCAAAAATATTGCACACGTACCGCAAGTTTTCTGAACCACAAAGTTGTCATAAAATACCCGACTGTGCCTCATTCTGTGCAACTATTGAAAAGGTTAGATTTTAAGACACTTAGTGTTTCACTTAAATAACCTAAAATGTAATAGATCCAAGAAGTTTCCCTAAAACATTAAGGCCTTTTCTACGATTTTAGTACTATTTAACTATTTTTAAAACACTTTGAAATTTGCAAATATTAAGGGCCGTGAAATAGGTCTTACTTACATTATGCTTTGATTTTTTACAGAAAAAAGGTAATTCCATCACTGCAAGTTCCTCTTAATCCATCGTTAAAACTGGTGGTTTACAAAGTATGTAACTTTATTTCAGTAATTCAGTGTCCAGATCCCGGAGGAGCCGCTAATGCAACTCATACATTAACCGGTGTAACTCCTGGGTCAACAGTTAGCTATATCTGTGATTCTGCGTATAAGTATGAAGCAGGATATCTTGTACGTACCTGTCAGTCTGATGGAAAGTGGGACGGTGTTCCTCCTGTTTGTTCAGGTATTTTATAGTTAAAACATAAAAGTGAACAGTGTGTAACGTTTATAAAGGATACAGTAAAAATACGTATATAAGTCTCTCGTATGTAAATATTAATAAACATGCGAGAAAAAAATAGCAAAGTTACACTAAAAATTGTCTTATTTGTCTTAATTTTTTCTGTTAGAAATGAAACGGACATAAAGGCCGATATTAAGGCAATATATCTAGCAATAAATAAAAACGAATTAAGATCAAATGAGTATATTCAGTTTAACATCTCCCGTTTCTTCAGGATACCATTAAGATGAATCTTTACCGACGGGTGTCGCACACAAGACAGATGCATTGCCTTTAAGAAGCACATGTTCCTTCTGTTGCGTAATGCAGTTCGTTGAAATGCTTTAGTTCGAGTTTATCTTGTTTCTTTTGGCTATGTCCTTAAATAATCTACACTGTACTCTGTACACTTCGGGTTACAATAGCACAATTATGCCGTAATGTTATTTCCATAGGGGGTCCCCTAATTTGACCTGAATCTAGGAATACAAATAGTGGAATTTCTCCTTCAAAATTTATGTTTCACTCAGACAGACATGGTGAACTTCAAATTGGCGAAAGAAATTACATGGGTTCTTGTGGCAACTGTTTGCGAAAATTGAGGGTCAAAAAGGAGAAACCTTTTTCCCCATATTTCCCGTGATTATCATTTTTCCATTCTTCTCCAAAAATATTACACCCTTGTCTTACAAACTGAAAATTGTCAATTAACCGATTATCAGCAAATCTTATAATGATAAGTTTGGTTTCTAATATAAACCAATCGCACGCCTTTTTTCTGTTTTCTCCTGGGCTTTATCTTGGGGTCAGATTTAGCTTATTACCAGAAGTCATAATAAGGCTATTGTAACCTCAAAAATAATGGTAAGACCTAGGCCGATGATATCACACCGTTAAGGATCATGATAACATTTTGCTAATAAGTTCGTATTTTTGTAGTAAGGATTATCTCGCTTTCTTTGATTTGATTTAGTTAAAATCACGTGCATAATCATTTTAGCTGTTAGAATTTATATCAAACTTATCATAGTCGTCATCCTTTTATAACCCCTAATCTAAATAAACAATTACCACGAGGTAGGATTCTTTTTGTTGTACACTTTAGCAATCATTTTTTATCCTTATTACGGTAACATGGAAAAGATATAACGGTGACTTTAAGTATCCCGATAATTTGTATAAAAATAATCTGTTTTCTAAAACATAATCCCTAGTCCCAGATTTATTGATGAAAAAAACATATTTTGTGAACTATTACATACATTTTTCAACTTTAAAATTAATGACCAATTCCAAAATGGCAAAAGGGGGTCCTGCATATGAGGTATAGACTTAACTTACAGAATTAACTGGTCTGTACCTGAAAACAAAGATGAGTGCCCGAAGATCATGGTTCATCCTTGAAAGTTATTGAGTGTAGATCATAGATGTTTTAATGCACTTAACCTTCATTAGCATTGTAAACGGTTAACGCACAGCAATATTTTTAATTGCTGCTGTACAGCCTTGTGGACAGACTTGAAAAATTTCCCACGTGTCCCATGTGTTCGACGTGGAAAATAAGGAGATATTGAATAAATGCTGAGCAAACCGCACTACATCTCATCAAACATCTTGAAGTCATTTCAAGGACACACACATTTTTAAATCCCCATTCGTCGAGTTTTCGGCATGTGCTCTATACGCCCTAGCATTTTGGGTAAAATGGAAAGTTACGAAGAAAATTCACAAAAATCATACTTTTTTCAAAAAAGATCCCTTTTTAATGATAATACCGTTCTCTAATTAAAAATTAAGGAATTAGGCCTAAGCTGTTCAATATCAGACACCATAATTGGATGAGCGGCAATACAAAACCTCAAACTTTTAGAGTAATAAGGTCAGCATAATTTTTATTTAAAGATTTAAATGCCAATTTAGATTATTGTTTTCCTTTCAACAGGCAGTATTTTCTCACTGAATTAATGAAATGTTTTTTGTAAATATATTATAAGCATATGTCCTGAAGTAGTGTATCAACTGAGAGCTATAATCTGCAAATGCAGGTGCGACTGGAATGTTTCTACACCAAAAGTTAACAATGGGAAAGTCAAGTTTTTTTCTTAGAATACAAAAATACCAATGTTACATAAATATTGAAAATTAAGTTATGCTATATGTACATTACAAGGAGTAACCTCTCCCCAGTAGCATTAGAAGCGACACAAAGGAAGTCAAAGATTCAAATACAACAAAAGAAGCACTCAAATCCAAACAAATCGAAAGGGCAGGGACAACTACTAAGTGCATTACTTTCGAGGCCTGTTCAGAATTTTAGCAAATTAAGCAAATTTCTATAAAACATTGTTGTATAAATTTCTTGTCAGACAAGTCTGTCAAGTTGGCTGGTGAATACACTCGGGAACCAATGTTCAATCAGCAGAGGTATCTACCCAGTGGTTTCAAAATACAAAATTACAAATGTTGATAAATAATAAAAATTTAGTTATGCTATATGTACATTTTAAGGAGTAACCTCTCATCAGTAGCATTAGAAACGAAACGCGCCCTTATTTTTAACTTCTAGCAGTCCATCTAGTCATGAATGAAGCAGGTCTTTCATTTTTTGTGGTATCTTTTGCTTTCAAATTTCAAAAGGATAGATGACAACATAGTTACCAAATTATTCAGTGAAAGAACACCATCTATATTCCGGAACGTGAAACCAAAAGATTGAGACAACATTTTCTCTTTTCTCTGAAGAAGGTTCTGTTTGAAGTCAGCCTAACACGAAAAAAGGAATATATCAGCAAGGAGGGGTGTACTGTTGTAAAAGTGTAGGCACTTTTAGATGAAAGAAACATTGAGTCGACCTCTTCTCGGATTGACGTTAATCCGCAGAAGGGGTTAAATGATTTCACAGCAGGTGCCGCGCCAGGGACAGAGAAGCTTGCCCTTCCAGAGCACCCGAGTTCACTCCTTGCATGCACAGAAGTTCGTTCAGTCCTTTCTCACGTTGACACGATTTACGACTACACCGAGTTTGACATAAGGGATTTGACGACGGCTGCCACGCGCGGGAAAGGGAGAGCGTACGTTTCCGGAGCACTTGACTCCAACACTATTTTGCAATGGAATTCGAGGAGTCCGAGACTTTATTTATTATTTTATCTTTTAGTTTGGTTTGAATTTGTCTTGTTTGTTTGGACTACACTTCTGCTGTCTTTTATTGGTATTTTGCACTTGACTTTTATAGAGGGTTTTCCTTTTTGTTAATTATAAGAAAGTTCTTATTCATGATAACCTCAAGCCCGTTTTCTGTCTGCAAAATACCAGTAAAGACAGAGCCCTAGCAATTGGAAAGCTACAAACTAAACTGGAAAGGAAAACAGAAAAGCCAAAAATCAAGAAAAAAAATTGCTTAGCGATATCAAATTAAAAAAAAGATAAATAGCCATTGATGTTATGTCATCGCCAAAAAGCTCGTACCACTGAGCCGTTTGATACCTTATGGAGACTTCAAGTAAACCAGCAGGTGCAGCCAATAAGTGGTAGTTATAAAAATATGCAATAACATGACTATAACATTTTTCTTTTCAGTAACTCAATGTGTATATCCAGATGATGTGTCCAATGCAACACATTCACTCACTGGACTATTGCCTGGATCAATAGTTACTTATGTTTGTGATGCTGGTTACAAGTATGAAGCAGGACAACTTACACGTACATGTCAGTCGGATGGAAGATGGGATGGTATACCTCCTGTTTGTTCAGGTATTGTGTTAGGTTTTAATTCAGAATCCTAAGATTGTACCGAGACAAAATCTCTATCAATAGTAACAGATAACAACCTCGTTGAAATTCTTTGTTTAATTGTTTATCTTTCTATATATTATTTCGTTGTCGTTAAAGGATGTCTTCACTTACCACAAATGTTTCAAATAAATTTGTGTTACATGCCTTTTCCCTGGCTTCAATCTATTGCTCATAATACCAATTTTCTATTATTAACCTAAGTAATCCAGTGTGGCATTCCGGAAGATGTTTCCAATGCAAACAATTCATACAATGGGATATCCTCAGGATCAACAGCTACTTATATCTGTGATGCTGGTTACCAGTATGAAGCAGGACATCTAACACGTACATGTCAGTCAGATGGAACATGGGATGGTTTACCTCCTGTTTGTTCAGGTATTATTATAACCCGTAAAATATACCGAGACATAATCTCAATCAAAATTTAACATATATCGATGTCGTTGAAAGCGCTTTTTGGAATTGCTGAATTACTTGCTTTTCGTTATTTAAGTTCTTTGACGTGTACGAAAGTCTTAACTTAGCACAGCTGTTTTAATATAAAAGTGAGGTACATACATGTATGTCCTAAGGGTATCAACATGTTCATTATAACAATTTTTCAATATTTATCCTCAGTAATCCAGTGTGTCGTTCCGGATGATGTTGCCAATGCAACCAATTCATACAGTGGGCTATCACCAGGATCAACAGTTACTTATGTTTGTGACGCTGGTTACAAGTATGAAGCAGGACAACTAACACGAACATGTCTTTCAGATGGATCATGGGATGGTATACCTCCTGTTTGTTCAGGTATTATATTAATCCGAAAAGTGTAGAGTATGGAACGCCATAGCTGTCTTTTGGTGAGGTTTTCCAATATACGCAGTGCATTTATTGATATACGCTGTACATTTAACATTATACACAGTACGTTTGATATTATACACAGTAGTAAATCTAATATACACAGTACATTTTCTGTTATACGTGGTACATTTTTCATTATACGTGGTACATTTTTCATTATACGTGGTACAATCTTTATTATACGTGGTGCATTTTTCATTATACGTGGTACATTCTTTATTATACGTGGTGCATTTATTATTATACGTGGTACGTTTTTTGATATACGTGGTACATATTTTATTATACACAGTACGTTTTTCATTATACGTGGTGCTTTTTGTAATATACGCAGTACATTTTCAAATATGAGAAAAGGCTTTATATGCAGTAGTTTCATCATTATACGCAGTAGATTTTTTATGTGATGATGGTCATTTATCTTTGCGTAATAATCCCGAAATCATTACGACTGTTCCCGAAATTGTCCGAAAGGGAAAGGTCTAAAAAATGGACAGGTTTTTAACATACATAAATTGGTAATACTTTTTCAAACTGAATAAGGAATCGATATGATTATAATTCATCGGACAGAAGAAATTAATTTCTACAAAGTTATATTTTGAGTTAATTTACTTTATTGAATTTTACAGGACAAAATTTTGTTGACAAAAAGGTAAGAAATCAGTACACGGGATTACGAATTAATCAATGAAGTCATAAAAATAGATGTCGGTCAGAAGTTTTTGATATCATTTTAATGAATAGGATTTATAGAATATTTAATCTTAATTTTAATTTAAAAAGTTTGTTAATTTAAAGCGATGTAAACTTGCAAGGACAGACATTGCAACGAAGCTTTATTTTTGTTAAGGAGTCATCAGTGTTATTTCAAAGTTGAATCTTTAAATTAAAAATAATCGTCTGTCAAAATGTTTTTATATCAGTGATTGATTGATTGATTGCTTGTTGTTCAACGTCCAGTGGCAAATATTTCATGCATATTCAGGACGAAAACAAGTCAAAAAATAAACCAACATGTAGACTGTGAGCAAGGGACCGGTAAGGGAGGGACTTTTAGACTGCCACTGAAAAAAAATGCGGGTTTGATAGGGGCGGACAATTCAGTTAGCCTTGTAACTGGCCGCCTACGGACCACTCAAAGTGAGCTGTCACAAAGGGTCTTTAACGTGCTTAAGACGTGGCACTTCCTAAACACGGGGCGTCTTTAACGTCTCTCACTTGACGGATTGTGAATTTATACATCCCCCACAATCAGGGACGTTCCTTTTAGAGGACAAGTGCCTTCAGGACGGAGATACCTGGTGCCTATTCTCTCACCGGCACAACCTTTGCATGAGAAGAGGAGTTCGAGTATTTATACAACCCGCTCGAACTCACGGGCGCCCCTTAAGCAGGGGTTCTACCTGCAGGCGGTGAAACCGAACGCCCTATTTCTAAACCCCGGTCGCCCTCGGGGGGTTTATATCAGTGATAGGAAGATATCATAAGATTTTAAAATGCATCATTTATTCAATTTCGATTCTATTAAGGGAACGACCATTTAACTCTGAGGGGGAGGGGGGTTAATGGTTTTTTCCAAAAAAAATATTCTGATCTCCAACTTTTGAAAAAACATTTCTGGTCAAGCTGGTAGCAAAAAAAATATTCTGAAGCTAATTTCCCCCATATAGCGTACTGTTAGATTTTGAAAAAAAATTACGATTAACCGCTGCGATAAACTAAAAAATTTTGTCCGCGCTGCCCTCTATCGGAGAAAAAAAAAGCATCCCCTCTTAAAGTGAAATGGTCGTTCCTTGAAATAAACAAATCTTTTTTATTAAAAATCGGATTATATATATTCTATAAATCCTATTCTTTAAAATGATATCAAAAACTTTTGACAGACATCTATTTTTATGACTTAATTGATCAATCTGTAATCCCGCTTACTGAGTTCTGACTTTTTCGTCAAAAAATGTTGTCCTGTCAATGTAGTGAATAAACTCAAAATATAACTTTGTAGACATTAATTTCTTTTGTCCGATGAATTTTAAATCATATCGATTCCTTATTCCGTTTAAAAGTATTACCCATTTATGTATGTTAAAGAATTGTCCATTTTTTGGCCTTTCCCTTTCGAACAACTACGGGAACAGGCCTAATGATTTCGTGATTATTACGCAAAGATAAATGACCATCATCACATTAAAAAGGACTGTTCCCGTAGGGTGACGGTCCACTAGTCTGAAGGCCCGATAGTCCGAAGGTCCGATAGTCCGAGGGTCCGATAGTCCGATTGCCTGATAGTCCGAGGGTCCGATAGTCCGAAGGCCCGATAGTTCGAAGGCCCGATAGTCCGAAGGTCCGATAGTCCGAAAGCTCTTAGTCTGACAAATTCCCGAAGTCGCATAAACACATCAAGTTGCATGAAGGCATATCACACAGTACCTGAGGACAAAACTCCGACACAAAAATGCCCCTGGTCAATGAAGCATGGAACGTAGGTTGAGCTGACCAGATAACAGATTCGACTTATCCACATATAATGCAGTCTGTGCCCTTAGCCACTAGCCCTATGCCCGAGACTAGTAAAAATTGATTCGGGCTAGTAAATAATTGGTTGGGGCTAGTGATTTTTTTATTGAATACTTCCGAAATCTTCTAGAATCTTTTGAAACTGGGTATTCGGGCTAGTAGCCGAAAAAGTTTTTGGCACAGACTGTTCTTGTATTCGATTTCTTAAAAAATTACACACTTTTAAAGGCTTTTTATTGTAGTCCATTTGAGATCTATAAAACATCGAAAAAAATTAATTAAAAATTCATTTTTTGATATTTTTTTCTTATTTTTTTCTGCATTCTAAATGGGTAAGATATGCGAAACTCTGACAATTTTTGGCATTTTTTTGCTTTTGTTATCAAAAAAGTTGTTCATTAGGCCTCTATACAAATTTATTTTATAAGAAGAATTATTTGCAGAGGGAGTGGCATTGTTGCATGGAACAATTCCTGTGAATATACCTATACCATGTACATGTAATATCATAATTTGAATATCAAAAGAAGATGTTTATAACCAGTATCCAGGCTGGGCTATTGAAAGAGGTTACAAAATAATACATGCATGATTTTTTTTTCAAGAATGACATAAAGGAGAAACATGAGGGTTTATATAGCTATAAAAAGACCTATTAAAAAAATAATGAAACATCTTGGTAAATACAATAAAAAGTTGATATTTTTAAGTGACATTTATTTGAAATAAAGACTTTATTTCAACATATACATTTGTGTAATTTGCAGACTAAAATGAGTCTGGGACTAAAATTGCACAGGGATAAGTAACTACTAGTATTTCCCTTATAAATAACGTAATCGAGCTATGCAGTCGCTGTAGTTTTCGGCAATAACTTTGATATAAAACAAGAGGAAAAAAATTAAAAAATACCCCCTGAAAGAGGAAATTCTGTAGATTTGAAAAATGTTACTCATTTAGAGTTTTAGACATTTTTATGATCTTTCATGTGATTATAAATTAAAGAATATGTTAGGATAAAGAGGCATATAATTAAAGAAGAAAGTTAGATCCCATTTAGGAAAATTGATTGCTTGAATAAATAACAGAAAAAGTGAAATGTTTTCCTTGCTTTTAACGAAAAACAAAATGTTCAAATCTTAATAAAAAATATACTAATGCACTCGCTGGAATTCACTCTTTCTAAATATATAAGTTTTAAATATGACATATTTAAAACTTAATGTCTAACTTGTCAATAGTTCACATACCAAAAATTTCAAATCTCGTCGTAATTTTAACAAAAAGCTAAATATTATCCTACTTAAATCATAAAAAATATTGATTAAAAGTTAGTATTTCCTAATAAAATTTATACCAATGCATTCCTCAAACATTTCTCTTTTCAAACATATGCATTTCATAAATGTTCTATTTTTACATTTCTCTCACACTTCAGCACAAGTTGACTATGTTTCAACAAAGAAATCACTCAAAAATCCAATCGTGTACAGGTAACATGGAACAGCAAGGCTCCTGAAATTTTGACCCAGGTTACATATCCCTGTTTTTTAATCCCAGTTCCGACCAAATAAGTGAACAATGTTAAACAACTTACACTTAAACATAAAAATATTGACATCTTCTGGATTACATTTTCTTGGCTTGGGACAGGCACATAAGTTATGTGGCAGGATTAAGCATGTTTGTTAGTAATCAACCCTTCCACTAACCTGTAACAGTGGTGTGGCAAAGTGACATAAAAAACAGATTTAAAAAAATCAACTGCATAAGATAGTTCAAAGTTCATATATAATAATGATACATTAACAGATAAAACAAGAGACAACAAGATGTACCTACCTAAAAAACTACTCTCTGTTTCTGACAGCCTGTTCCAAATACAAAGACAGTTGATAAAAATTTGGTTCTCTTAAGCTAAAACATTAATCAAAACATGTCCGGCAGGATGTAGTGTAAAAATATTAAAAGCCAAAGAAAGCAAGGTAAGGTGCATGTGCCTGAATTAAAAATTATCGACATCATATAGGATCAAAATACATATTATGTTTTAATGAAGTCTATGAGGGAGATTGAGGGAAGTTTTCTTGTGCATATACATGCATGTTAACTGTGTTCTTTGGTATATAAAAGAAAAATTTGAAGTGTTTATAGTGCAGTCACAGAAATTGAATTTTTGACAAATAAAAAACATGTATGTTAACAATCAGTATCACTTGCTGAAAAAAATACAGGGTTGCTTATAAGGCCGTGCAAAATTAACTCTCTGGTTCTTGTGCCAAATTTTGTGAAAAATAAGGTGGGTTTGATTTTATCATTTTATTGTGGAATAAAGTGAATGATGAGGAATTTTTTTTTTGCATGGATCAAATTTCATTCAAGACAGATAGGATATACTTTACCTTTTAACTTGTGTGCCTTACTGTTGACACAGTTCACTAAACATGTGCTAAAGAAATAGTGTTTTTTTCAATTTTATCATATTTCAAGCTGTTTATGATTGACCCATTCATAATAAAAATATCATTCTAGTCATTGATAAATTATCAACAGTTGTGCAAATTTATTCTAAGGTTTCTTCAAATCTGTGTAAGTTGCATTGTCTATGGGATTTTTGCATGGAGAAGGGAGATAACTCACTTTGGCAGGTTTTGTTAAATTAGCTATTAATAGCCCCTTTCATGACACAGGTTCAAATTTTTGGTGGTTTTATAATCAAATAAAATATAATTCTAATTTTAACACCGTATATTTGGTTATGCAATCATTATTAAGGACATTTGATTTTTAATCACAAAAAAATTACCATAGAAATTTTCCAGTTCAAATCACTTTTTTCACTGTGAGTAAAAAAATCTTTTTAGGAAGAAAAAATATCTTTTGTTAAAAATAATGACATACCCAGATACATTTTCAGTTAAAAGTATGCCCCCTTCAGCCCATTTTAAAATCTTCAAAATTGAAAAAAAAGGCAATTTCCAAAGTGAGCTGTGCATACAGTAAGTCCTTTTGGAAGTACTTAAAACCAACAGCTTGCTATGTGCTATCATGTGAAGGATGAAAGCACTGGGATTTTTTTTTAGTCTTTTGTATTAATACATTTTAGCTTATTTCCAATTAGATCACAATAAAAACTGAGGAATAATGGAAGATTTAAAAAAATCATAATTATTAGTCTATGGAGCATGATACATTTACTCAATAGATACATTTATGGATTCCATAAAAATGGTTTATAATAAGCATATTGTTCATGTTCAGATAAACAGTCAAAAAGACTGGAACTTCAAGCTGTGGTCTAGTTTGAGATTGTTTTTTTAGAACCGTTAATAAATTTGATAATTTTCCGTTTGTTGTTTTTCAGGTTCAACTTCAAGTTCATCCATCACTTAGTGCTAAGGAAGATGCTTTAGATTATATAGAGAATCTAATTCTGAGTTTGCTATCTAGCTTATGTGCATCACAGCCACACACTAAACAGGATGTAGAGGACAGAGTGCATAAAAACTTTCCAGATCCCATTGATAAATGGGCCATCAAGGAAGCACAAAGTGCAATCAAGAAAGGAATGAAAAACAATCCATTAGTCTTGCCTCATGAAAAGATTCATCATCTTCTAGTGCGGGTATGTATTGGTTTATGTGATATATTATCACAATCAGTGGCCTATTAGTTACATTTAAAACACATGTATGGAGAGTACCACATTTCATTTACAACAGAATTAATTGATTTGGAAAAATATTGTAATCAAAGTTATATTTGCAGTGTTTTAATTATAACTATATTTTTTAAAACTTTTTTATCATAATGTGAAATTTATCTTGACATCAAGTTGAAATAGTAATATGTGGGAAAATAAGAACCTGAATACAATAACACGAAGACTGTTTTGTGAAATTTGACATCTATCACTAGTAAACCCTTTTGGCTAATTTTCGCGCATTTTGGCTAATTTAACTTAAATGTCTAATAATTAGCCAAAATCCTATAAATTAGACGTTTTACTTTATTGTAGACAAATGCTGGGAGATTCTCCGTGAATAAATAGAATTAGCCGTGAGACGGTTAAATTAGACGCGTGCCCGTTAAAGCTGATGCACCCCGCCGAGTATCTATCGTATCGATCGCTATCGATAATCAATACCAATTAATCTAGGTGATGACAGTTACTGTGTGTATTTGCTGTAAACGTGGTTTTGTTCAACAGGCTTCGGATTGAAAAAAAAATAATTTAACCATATTAGAGTAATATTAATTTTCTTGAAAAATATTTTCGGTATTTTATTAAAAATGGAATAACGATTGACAGTCAGCAACACGAGTCGACCTGTGCAACCACTGACAAAGCAGTGTATTTGTACAAAGGCATGCATATTTGTAATTTCAATTTATGTTTTTGCAATAAGCAATTATACTTCCCGTCCGCAATGATTTGTAGGATCCGTCATTTATCACATACCTAGCTGGCGCTCTAAAATGTGTAATTACACACGGCCATATATTTCAATTACTAAAATTATTTGTACGCACCACGTGAACGGGAATTAAAAGGTTTTCATTACATTTCATATAAATTTAAATAAATAATAATGTACAAAGAATATATTAGGGATTCACATTATTGAGTTTATTGCAAGACCCGGCAACACGTGGTCTTATCCCATTGTATTCCCCTATTAACCGTGTATTTACAAGGAATATTCCCGTTGACGAGTGTATACTCCCAGATTGCAGGGTCTTTGTTTTACCTAATATGTATCGCGTTTGAAATTGTGTAGATTTATTCGCCTATGTCTGTGGTTATTGTGAGAATTTTTTGAAGATTTTCCCCGATGTTTGAGTTTATAATTATGTATATAGAGTATATACGTCCCTGTGTATTTTTATACACTTTTTTCTCATTCTCGGTATTGGAAAAATACCTGAAATGTTTTTCATTCTTCACAAAAAGAAAGTTATCAGATGAGAAGAGTTTTTTTGTCTACAAGTACGGTTGCAGATTTTTAATTTGAAAAAAAGACTATATATGGGACTTATCACAGACTTGATATATACGTGCATGTTCTGTGCAAAGTAATGTCGGAGTTGGGGTTCTGATTTAAATGTTTATTACAGGGGCACACAGTGCAGATCAAGGACTTCAAGACGACAAAGGCTATAATATTTGGTTACAAATAGTTTTTTCTCACTGCGCATTTTCTGGAAAGCGTTATATGTCGTTTGGTGATTAATACCGGGTCTTAATCCTTTTAATCTGGTAGCGATGTATACGAGACAGAAGAGCTGTTTTCCACCGCGAAAAAAAAAATGTTTTAATTCATACGCAAACAAATAAATTGATGTGAACCCAGGCTTCTCAAAAGAGAAATGGTAGTCACAGATTTAACTACCGCCTTTGAGAAGTTTCAAATTTTTCCCTCAAGGGAAAGCCACCATCCTTTCAAACCTCTACATTACACATTGGCTTTACTCTGGATCCACGCATGCATGGAATCGATTGGCAGGTTTTAAACGACAGTATGTAACCGGCGCTGACATGACATACATGTATCCAGGAACCAAGCCATACGTGTGTTTATTGTGTTTCCAAGTGGTCCTGTCGTGCCGACGTTACGTTCAAAGATTCACGGGGTGATGGTATGAAACAAACAGATCGAAAATTTTAATTTTATTTATGTCACAAATATTTTAAAATACATGTACATGTATTTATGTATATGGTATGTATTTATATATGGTCATAGCTTCGCCAATTAGTTCTCTTGTCGATGTAAACATATTAAATTTGAATGGATTCTTCATATTTTCCCCCCACTCTTTCCGATCATGTTGAACATTAAAACGAAATTGACACCATCATTTTAAGATAACACACTCCACCCACAAGCCAATTCTCTGTGAATAGATCAAATCTTTTTACTGAAAAAAGTTGGAGTAATACTAAAATTATGTCGAAAGTTCTGAGGAAAGGGCTATATATGTCTTTTCCCCTTAAGATATAAATTTGAGTCTTGAAACCAGAATTAAAATTGGTGGTCAATGGAAGACAGAAAACATTCCGGCCTGCCGTTTTCAGTGCATAAAAATATGTATTTTTTCTTAAATCATTTCTGCCATTGTCTTTAAATAAGTTAAAAACATCACTTCTTCGTTGTCAGCATCGTCTGCTGACAAAACATAAAATTAATTTTGACGAAGCAATGTTTTTTCAGCCATTTTTACAAGAACTAAATTTTTCGTTTTGTTTTTGTCAGCAGAAGCTGAATGAGATTTTCCATTTTGTGATGATGTTGGTTTCGATGTACAAGACTACTGAATCTTTTTAAAGGATGTATTTTGTTTCGTTCCCTGTTTACTCTTTGTCGCAGCATTTGAAGTGGTATTAAGCCGACGACCGCGACCCAAGTGCTCTCTCATTTTCCTCTCCACATCGCCATCTCAAAGTGATTAAATGCAGGAGAGGTATTTGGCGCTTGCGATGAGGTTGATGTCCACGCTGTTTTACCTGAAGAGAAGTCAGAACAACCAAATTCAGTAACAAAAACCGTGAGCTCGTATCTGTCCGGCCAAATAAACACTGTATGAGTTTCAAATGTTCATGAAGTTAGAGGACTATCATTTTTTCAGCATATGAAGTTGACGGAGTTGAGTCATTTGAGTTAGAAATGGGTTTTTAGCTTCCGGGTATGAGATGTTGTTTTCAGATTTTATTTTCTGTATTTTAATTTTTGTGAATACACGTATATCACAGCTTCTTGAATTTGCAATGTGATATGAGCCACAGTTGGCACACTTTACCTCACCTCACAATCAGATATGGAATAGCCCTAATGGGCACATTTAATGCACTTTTCTGTGCCTCTACAAGAACTCTTCCAGTTTCTATATTTCTGACATTTGAACCAACGGGTAGAAATAGGCACAAAGATGTGAGCCCTGTGAGAAAGAAATAAGCCTTATGCATTGTAAGTGCATGTACGTGTATCATTTATTTAAGGCACAAACCAGACATTTACTTTACAGTCCATTCAGTCAAGTTATTTTCATACAATGATATTGAATGTTTGTTTTGGGGACGTAAAGATGTCGTAAACATGCATTCTACTAAATTTGACCCCGAACATAGCTCGAGACTAATTTGAATGGCAAATTGCATAAGGCCCGTTTCTATCTGACGCAGCTCATGTCAAATATGATCCTGTAAGAACCAAGATAAATGTGACTGCGAACGTGGACTGTTCAAAGGTAAGAAGGTAGATATTTAACTGAATTATTTTGCCATCAGATTTCTTAGAAAATCCTTTAACTTCGGTTATTTTTTA
>JAULBM010156787.1:0-18079 GCA_032357055.1 Geukensia granosissima | reverse complement strand
CTCTGTGCCAAATATCAGGAAGCTGGCTTCTGTGGTTCCTGAGAAAAATATGACAGAAATATTTTGTGACGCCGACGGAAGACTACGGACAGTGATCCCTAAATGTCGCCTCCACTGAAGCGGGCAGGTGACACAATAATCACCCCAAATACTGTTGGCTTGTGATATGTAGTAAAGTTACAAAGAAACTGTCCTAATCATGAGTCATGACATGACAAAAGTTATTAGACCATTAACTGAGGTCAAAGCTAAACTGACATATACACCTAAGAATAGATGAGCATACTAAATATTGTTGAGATATCATGTATAGTTCTGAGAAGTACAATAATCTGACAATTGTTGCTTGACCATGAAATGAGGTCAATCACATTTAATTTTGGTGTGTTTCAGCTTTCCATAAGATGTGAATAAGTGTCTGTTTTGAAGGTATTAGGAAAACCTGTAGAAGTTTGTGATTTACATATTTTGGATGGCTGTTGCATAAACAATCATATCAAATCTCCCTTTTCTATATCAATGACAAATGAAAGAAATGTACACCAATAAACGAGTAAATAGACCAAGTATTGTTGATAAATCATGTTTGGTGACTGTAAAAATGACTAAATCATGAAAACTTGAGTCAAACATGAAAATTGGGTGAAAGTCAAATAACATATAGTAGACTGAAAACTACCCATCAAGCTCTTACTACAGATCTAATTTGGTGGGTCTAGGTATGACGGTGTTTAGAAATGGATTTGAATGTGAATACTTGCAGCACAATTTACTAAGTCATTCATCCATAAAATTGAGGTCAAATGACATCTAGAAGACTGGTAAGTACCAACAGATAACCAACTACAGTGTATAGATAAAATATTATGGGTCTACATACAACAAATGTTGAGAAATGGACTTGAGTAAAAAACATTTACAAACTCACTCAACCATAAAAATGAGGTCACGGTTAAATGGCAATGAGCAGAATAAAAAGTACTCACACTACACATCTAATATTTTGGGTCTAGGTACAACAGTCATTGAGAAACAGAACTGAAGTTAAAACTAACTTCTCAAAATATACATAGTCATTCATCCATGATAATAAGGTCATGATGTCAAAAAGTACTTGAACAATGAGACAAAACATCATTGTATATTGACCTGAAACAATATGGTCTCCCTGACAAATTGTTCATTACATGTCAATTCTTTATCTGCAAAACAATATTATTTTACTTTATAAATGTTTCCAAAAAGTTCTCGTTTTATCTAGACATAAATAATTATAGACTGCTTCATCATTTTGAATTCAGCACCTGAACTGCTCATTTTTTAAAGTTTTACTGGTAACTCGAAGGAAAAATTCTACATTTACCATTTCATGTTTTAATGTAGATATCAACAATAACTTTAACTGCCTTATAATGAATACATCAGCTTACTCACAGTTTCAAACTTTCTCTGCCATCTTGACATATCCACCTTGTCACTTCATACAGGTGTGAATATTTCAATATCTTTAAAAATGTATCTGTAAGGAATCTCGATGTATTTCTCATAAATCAATGCACTGCCCATAATAATCCATTCCATCTTGATTATCTTCCATTTCAACCATAAACAAGAGTTGTTTTGACTTTTCATTTCTAAGAAACCCGTTGTAACTCCTACGAACCAGTTATTACATAATACTGTCACACAAAATCCAAGAGATAATATTCATAATTCCTAGCTGTGTTTAATAACTCAGTCGAACATGAGGGTTTCTTTAACTCTATTTGTTTTTAATAAGTCAGAAAATCCTAGAGAAATAAAAATGTTATTCATCCAAAATGAAAGGGATTCTTTACAATAAGTATATATTTAAAAAACCAAACCTTCATCTTTATAGAGGGACTTACGTTATGTTTAACTATCCCAAAACCCTTGATGTTTATGATATGAATAGTCAACAAATGTTGCAGACTGTTATCTAATGAAAATTCTACCAAGTAACTTGCAATTTTGACAAAAAATACTGGATCAATGAGGTTCTGGTGACTGATAAACCCCATCTCATTTTGTGCCTCTACTGCTCATGTGTCTTGGTGTTTTTTGTGTATGTATTAATTGTTGGATGCTTTAAAGTATATAATTCTTGATGTTTTTAATTTCCCATTTTTCCTGTTTGTTTTTTTACGCCACTTTCAACAATATTTCAGTCATATCAAATGGTAAGTTTTACTTAGAGGAAGCCAGAGTACACAGAGAGAACCACCATCCTTGGATAGGTAACTGACAAACCGTATCAGGTGTGATGCGAGTTAAACTCAACCCGTTTGTGTATGGTACAAAGTCAGGCGAGAACTCACGCCAAATAGATGATAGGTTACAGTGATCTGTACAGGTAAGTTTAAATCAACTATCTAGACCACTTTGCCACCCAGGCCCAACAAATTTTTCCTGAAGTATTTTCAACTGACCTACAATTATAAATGTAGATAACTGTTAAAGTGCTTTTCTATATTTTTTGTTTGTTTCATGAAATATTTTACTGTTAATTTTTTTCATGTTGCTGTTCAAAGTTCTATTTCACCACATACAAGTAAAATACTTTGCTTTGTAACAGCTTTGAACATACTATTTATGTTGTAATGTCAACATTTCTCCTATAGGCAAAAGTATGATGTATTTTATAAAATTACATACCAGTAATTAAAACCCTGTGAGTACACGTACTATCTTGTTGTCTGGTTGGACTTAATACAAGTGTAAGTGATAATTTTTGTTACGTCTATGAGATCAGCTTCATTAACGGACAAAGAATGATGTCCATTAACAATCTCAGAAATATTGTAGGAAACTGAGAAATTTCATAACAACAACCTTTCAACCTTTTCTAAAAACCTTCAAAGGTATGGTAGAACATGGTCAAATTGAAGCAACAATCCAGAATACATGGCCACTATGCCCCATAACAATTAAAACCACAATGCAATTTGCTTTCCCTGTTTTTTATATCTTAATGATAACACAAAGACCAATAACTCTAACCAATCAGGATTACACTATTAGTGTAACCAAATAGTTTTAAGAAAGGACAAGTATTGTAACCACATCTGACACTTTACAACAGGTTTTTCAGACAATTTGCTTTCTGAAATCGTAAAAATAACTAAAAATTTTGCAATTCATTCAGAATTGAATAAAAAATGCAAATTTTACAGAATTTGATAAAAAAAATATTACCACATAATCTGTAACTAGCTTATTAGTTTCTGTATAAAATGATAGACATTCAGTATTAGTATTGTGTTGGTCTGCATTGGCTAACATTTTTATTTTGTCCTTTAACATAATGAAAATCAGCCAGATAACATTTATTGTTTAGTCTATTAATGTGGTGTCATTATGAAGTGAAAAACTTTCATGTGAACTTTTTACAGGGTCACATGTTCAACAATTTCTGCTGTAATGGCCATCTTGGCTGGTAAGGTTGAGCAGGGAGATGAATGCCAGATATATTTCTGGAAATGGGACCATCCAAAAACCATTTTAACTAAATCTCTTGTTTCCATAGAAAATTTTGTGTAAAAAGATAGGAAAGGAAATATATTAAAGACCTCAGATGGAAAGAGACTTTGTAATTAATGCTGTAATGAAATTGAGGATGAAACACATTTTCTTCTTCAAAGTCCTATTCTTAAAAAGGAAATGTCAGAAATAATTTAAATAAATGCAAAATTTATTAAACTATCTCCAGTTTCATAATAAATTTGGTTGTCTTCAGAAGACTAAAAAATAACAAAAATAATGTGCTCTTCTTTTTAAATTACACCAGCAAAATACAGTTCTTATGCATAACTGATCAAGGTATTAAATAAGACTGTCAGTCACCATTAATTTGCCCATTATAAAATATGTAGAAAATTTATATATTTTTAACTGCCTCAGTGATATAATGGTAAGCGTACTTGTCTCGAGTGCGGAAGGGCATGGATTTGATCCCAAGCCAGGTCTAACCAAAGACAATTTAATTGTTTTTTGCTGCTTCTCTGCGTTTAGTTGAGCAAAGACTGCCTAAAAAAATCCAGCTCAGCATGTCGGTTTAGTACAAAGCAGGGTTCATTCATCATTTCTCATGATAAATATGCTCTTGTACTGGTTATGCATAAAAAATTTTCCGCTGGACATTCAGCACCATTCAATCAATCAATCAGTCTATATTAACATGTTGCTAATGTCAATTTTAATATTGACCTTTTTCATTCTCTTATGTACTTCTTTGTTGTTTCGTGTATAATCAATGTAATTACTCTGCTTTTGCTGCAGGCTTTTATATTACCCATTGCCAACTTAAACTTAAATCACTTCCCAATTGGTACAATGCCGAGGTAAAAAACACTGCTTTAAAAACAATACATCAGTTTGACAATTCAACAGCTCAATTTAAATTGATCAACTGGATTGTCACATTGGTAAATTGCAGTAGCTGTTGGTACTGGGAAAGGTTAAAGCCTGCAGCAAGAGACAGAGTACACTAAATCATACTGTTACTCAATTTAACTATGCAGCTCATTTATGGGTGTCTTGATTGAAAATAAACATTCTTCTCATTCCATTGGCTCAACAAGATTTTTCGTAACTTCTTATTGGGTCCAATGTTAAACTAAGTTTAGCCAAGGCAGCCATCATGGTTGGGCTGTATACATGAGTGATAAGATTCTGAGAATTTTGGTTCTAATTTGATAAATAGTTTCAGACAAGAAGATTTTGAAATTGGGAATCTTACATTGTTAGCCTTTGATAATTATATTTTTTGCAATCAAGATAGTTAAACATTCAATTTTCTGCTAATTTCCATGAAATATTTTAGTAGAGGATGATCCAAGGACCATTCAATCAAAATACAGTTTAAATCTGCCAAACTGTTTCAGTGAAATGGTAAATGTGGATAACAAGCAATGAACCAATGGACAACAGACCTAAGTGATGGCAATAACTGACATGATCTTACAGAAATACTTTTTCATTGAAGAATTAATATATTTGATGTCATCAACTTTATGTACTTTCTGTTCAGGAATTTTCTAATACAGTTTAAAACAAATATTAAATGTTTAATTGCAATTGACAATGACACCCTTAAATCCTCAAACATATATAGGTTTCACAAAGATTTAGGGTGGTTACGATTTTTTATCAATTTTAGTTATTTTTTAAATTTAAGAAACAAGCTTCAGCATGTTTGTTTAGTTAAAAAAAAGTTAATAAGATTTGATAAATCGTTAACCACCCTTAATCATTGTGAAACTTTTTTCTCTAATGATCACACCAAGAAAAACGATATCAACAGCTGACATAGTTTCACCATACACAAGATACAATGAATGGCGGAGTGATTTTAGCTGATCTTTTGTCACAAGTGGTCTGACGTCATTCCTCTGTCAAAATCTTATCTTTTGTGAGCATAGTTTGATTGAATATATAAGAAAACTGTAAAAAGTCATTAATGAATTTGATATTTTCAATGAATATTTAAATAAAATCTATTTCTTTATCTGGGACAACCCATTTGTGATAGTTTTCATATGCTTGTGACCAATGAAAGGGAGTCAATTTATTATTGACATACGATATATGGGAAAAAATTACCTTGTTCTAGAAAAAGATAAAATGCACTAATAGTCCAATATAAAACTTGTAATATTTTATTTTCTTATTAATATCTGAACAGTTTTACACAATCACAAAAGATTACTTTTGCAAGTCATCAAATTGGCAGAACAATCAAAATCAGATGGCAGACTAACCAAAAAAGAATAAAGGTAATTTTCCATTCCTGATCAAAAATGTAATGTCATTAAATTCATTTTATTGTGATAGACAGCTTTTATATAATTTAAATATCCTTGCTGTCAACACAGACAATGACCTAAAAAAGGTGTTGAAGATAAAGTGATATTCAGGGTTCTTACATTTCTTCCTATTGAAATTTCAGGTCTTTTCACAGTTACTTGACATTAAAAAAATCTTGATAATACTAAAGATTGGTTGCTTACCTACCAGTGCTTAAAATAAACTAATACTTCTTAGTGGATTTTACAGAACCTAGTAATAACTTTGTTCACCATTGAGTCTGGTATTTTTGTAGTACAAAATTCACAACTTATTCCCCAAAGTTTTGAGTTTTAATTTTTTTCAAGGGTTTATCCAATCTGGAACAAGCTAAATATAATTCTAGTTGATTTCTCAGTAGCATGGGAACCCTGGTTAATTCTTCAAAACTACTTAAAAAGGAGGGCAAAAAATTTTTTCAAACATTCATAACATTATTTTTCTAGTGACATTCAAAACCAGTGTCATTTCTATTTTATACAGAAAACATTGTTTTCATCACAAGTTTTGAAACTTCATACTTAATAATGTGATTTGTTTCGAAAGCTTGTGAAAAAAAATATTTACTGGATGAAAACTTTGAACTGTTACCAGAAAATAAATCCAGTTGATTTCATGCTCTAGAGTTGCTGCCACCTGCTGATAAATTCCACCTACGTCATATATACATGTACATATGCTTTCCAGGCATATACAACAAAATACAATAAAAATACCTTTACAATATCAGTTCAAAAATATCATAACAATAAAAAAAAATTTAGGTTATCTCCAATAATATAAACCTATTTATTTAATATTAAAAGAAACAGTTTGCGGTCAGTTTATTTTTAAAAAAGGTTTTGTAAATGACTTACGCACAAGATTTGCAATATTTTGTAAATGACCTAAGCATATGATTAGCTGTATTTTGTAAAATGACCTAAGCATGAGATTTACAGTATTTTGTAAATGACCTAAGCATAAAATTTTCCATATTTTGTAAATGACCTAAGCATAAGATTTGTGGTATTTTGTAAATGCCCTAAGAGTACAGATTTGCTATTTATTATCATTGACATAAACATAAATCTAACTGAATGAAGAATCAGTCTCTTGAAAATGATCATCTATGAATGGGAGAGCCCATAGTTAAACAAATTTGTAAATGAATTTCATCCTGTTTTATTTGTTTATCATTGGAATCAACCCAACACAGAAACTTATAATACAGAATGTTAAAAAATGACTAACAACAAGACTGCACTGTAAAATAAACCACAATAGGTACATATTAAATTACCAACTCTCAAAATACAATTTTTCACATCACTAAGATATAAAAACAATTGGCATGTATTGCATGAAATATACTCATCCTATACAAGAAAGTTCACTACAAAATAAGTGGTATGAAATTGATAAGCACTTTGATTGTAGAATCATACATAACCTTCCACTTTATAAACTATTTTGTTGAAATAGTTTCACAAAAATAATTATTAAATCTTGTATTGGTTTGGTAGATTTCTTACTTTTTCTTAAATGCTTCATATTAAAAAAATTAATTTTAATAAATCAAACAAAGCTAAATATTTATATCTGAATGTTTTTTTATTTGTAAATTACATTCCTGTGCAAATTATTTATCCAATGAGATAAATTCATCTGGGGAGACAACTCAGGTACACTTCAACATTTAAATAGACAAACAATAAGAAAATTATTGTTTGTTTATCAGACAAAAAGCACAGCAATGAGGTATGCATAGTACAAAAATTGTGCAGCTCTGGATACACAGAACAACAAAACAAAAAATTATAATTACAGTTGTATTTATCAACTAATATCTTATGCAACCTGGCAAAGAACCCTCCCTCCCCCCACTTTTGAGTGGTTGCATAGTCAATTAAAATATCTCCAGATGTGTCAACCATCTAAAGAATGTTCATGGTCATAACCATAACTTTATTTTATACCTCTTAGTTTGCCTTTGCTGTGTTTTGTATTTTACTTTGAAGTAAGTTTTGATAATTTGTGTCAGCCATTTCTGAACATTACAACTGAAAGGGTCAATATAGAATTTTGCATTGATAGGAAAGCCTGAGATAAATATGACCCAATTTTGAAGGGCCTACTGCAAAATATAGCAGATCAGTTTTAAATGTGAAAAAGACCTGATGTCATGCCATGTCATACACAGAGAGTCAATGCAATGCATTCAAATATAGTGACAGCAACAGCTCAATTAACATACTAAATAAGCCACTCAAAAAAAACAATATGGAATATTTGATATAGCACACTGAGGTTATGTGATAAAATATTCAAATAAATACATATGCAATACACTGTCATATATTAAACAATTATAACAAGTATTCATTTGCAAAATATTGATGCACTTTGTACCTATGTTTGAAAAATGTTACTGAGGTGCTATTAAAGGCAGTGCTCCATTTAATGACCTTCAGGCAGTAAGTTGTACAAGCATGTATTTTTTTTCTTTTTATTTGAGAAGGTACAGCTTTAATTATCTGCTGTAATTAAAAAAAATTTTTTTTTTTCCTTGAAATTTTTCAGAAAATGTTACTATTTTATAATTTAAATCCCGCAAGATCAATTTTTGGCAAGTGCAATTAGAATTTATTTTTAAATAAATACATTTTTATCCTCACTACCCCATTATTTTGACATCAAAACATCTAAATATGAGCAGCAAGTCTTCCCCAACATTTTGGCCAAGAAAAATAATGTTACAATACCTAAAGTGCTTAAAATTTTGAAATTTCTTATAATGTTATGGTTGCTCATGTTCATTATGTGTCATAATTTAAAAATTTTAACATGAAATGAAAAGTTATTTGTAATTTTCTGTAAATTTGATGCCAAAAATTTTGAAAGATTTTTCTAGTCTATTCCAAAAAAGCCTTGAAGGAATAATAATATCTTCAAATTTCTCTTTAATAGATGTTTGCAATGAAATTATAGAAAGAAAATGAGCATGAATACATTAATTCATTTGAAAATGGATCAAAGCAAAATACATAAAACCAGCAAACACACTTATCTATTTAAGACATATGTATTATACCTGTTTTTGAAAATTATTTAAAACATACATTAGACAAAATACTTGAAATTTGCATTAACTTTGCTAAGGGTAGAATCTTGATGTTATAAAAATTGATAACTAAACCCTTTTGATTTTTCATATAGCTTACTATTTTCCCTCTGTGAAAATCACATAACACTAACAAGAAAAAATAATCATCTTCTGACAAAGAAAAATTACCCAAAAAATCCTCTAAACAAGTCCAAAATCTTAACTGTTCAAAAGGCAAATCTGTTGAGTTTTTCCTACAAAATTCAAAGGTCACCAAATTCTCAGAATTTTAACCAAGTTTTTTTTAGAAAAGAAAGTTACACAATCATCCTAAGATCCCATTAAGATCTTAGAAATCGTCTTTAGCTTTAAAACAATGTTTTTCATGTTATTCCTAACTTACTTACCACAAACTCAGCAATAGGGTTTTAAAACAATACCCTGTTTTGTTATGTTCTGTCAAACTATTGACTGAAAGTAAATCAATTATAAATATCTGCACCCTTACAGAGTTATGACTGTTGCTGTCTAATGAAAAAATATATATAAATATTTTCACAGCCTTGACTGGTTTTGATAATAAATAAGTTCATTTCTGATTACAACACTGGAATATTTCGTTGAACATTCATATGATTGTAACATGCTAAAATCCACTGATCCTTGGCGCCATCCCATCAGTCAGCATCAGGTGGAATCTGTACATCAGGGTAAGGCTCTGATGGTGAAGGCTGAGGAGGTATCACATTAAGAGTTCCATCTTGTTCTTGCTGAACCATCCCCTGGTCCTGAGGTGTATCCGCAGCAGCAGCAGCTAAATTGGTTGTGGATTTACTTTTAACGCATTGAAAATCAACATGTCTACTACGAGCTTCCTCCTTCTCCCAAGACATACGTAAAAAAGGCCTCTGTACATAGTTGTATATAACTGAAATGAGAGTCATACAAACTATTATGACAATTACTGTACATGACAATAAAAAATATGAAAAATATCAAAGACAGACTCTTTCTAAACAACAGGCTTCACTAGCACAAATAATCTCAAGCTGAGTATTTACTGCCAGAAATCAAACAATATGTTTTGTCATTTTTGGACTGGAATCCTGATTTGAAAATGACACTATTTGATATGTTTTGTGCAAGTTAAGACTGGCTTCATCTTATATAGTTGTTGAGCTCATAATTGTTCATTTTTGTTTTTCTTTCTTGTATTATTTATCTTCATATCTTCCTATTTGTTTTTCTCCAGTGTGCTATGTCTTAATTTGACCTTTCCTTATTTATTATTTTGTCTTTTATCCCTGATGTCTACTAATAAACATGAACATCATCTGCAATACATTTATTAAACAAGAGTTTTTTACCATAGACACTGGTGTTCTGTCAGAACAGATGTATACCCATGTAAAACAGACAACATACCCTAAGCAAAGCTAACTATATGTACCACCCCATTCGGCAAAAAAACTCAGTCTGCTTACATATAGACCATTTGATTCTTGTGAAATGTTATTTTTCAAAAAATTATAGTTCAAAAAGACACAATCTTGAATATCAAATACGTAAAAATATAAGTTGAATGATGCTCATTTACTATAAAATTTTTAATTTAGGATGACAGCTACTTATCGTAAATAAACAACAGACCAACCTTGGAGTTAATCAGTATTCTAGTGTAAGACGAATTGAAAACATAATCTTGACTGTCACATGCACAAAATATACACTCTTAATTCATACACTTTTTATTCATACACTCTTAATTCATAAAATAGAAAATAGTTACCAGATTCATTTTTACAAATAATGAATAACCAAAGACCAATTAAAGTTTCAGTTGGTTGAAAAATGAAGTTGAGGCCATAATCTTGAGTGTTCCATGTATGAAAAAAAAAATCTCAGACTTCAAAATGTATCATTCCCACAAAATTCCATAAATTGAAATTCCTTATCCAGTGAATTCCTACAAAATTTCATAAAATTGAAATTCCTTATCAAGTGAATTCCTACAAAATTTCATAAAATTGAAATTCCTTATCCAGTGAATTCCTACAAAATTTCATAAAATTGAAATTCCTAATCAAGTGCTCATCTACATATCTTGAATTAACAACAGACCAACATGGAGTCAGTTGAAGGGTGTAGGAGAAGTTTTAAAAGGACACAATAATTTGGTGTGATATGAAGTTCAAAGAGGCATTACTCTGAAAAGAAAAAAAAAAAAAAACATTTAAATAAATCATTTGTGATTTGATTTAAACATTAAGGTGAAAATATATACATAATAAGTGGATGCGTTAATGGATTTGAAGTGTATACAGACAGACTGAATCCTTTTTATTCCCCCAATCTTTATAGGGGGTTTAGGGGGATAAAGTAAGGATTTTGCTGGAAATAAAGTTGTCCTCCATATAATCATCCTATACTGCAAGTTTATTTTAAAAAGGTATAAAATGAATCTATTTTCTAAACCTAGAGAAAATACTGAAAACTTGTTTATATAAGAAAAAAAAGTTTCCTGAACCCAAGGTCCAGTAGGGTAAAACAGCTTGCATCACCTTATTTAAATTATAATATCATTGGAAGTTTGTTCTTGTAGACTTTCTACCAAAATGAATAATAACTGGTTTTACAAATCCTTACCCTCTGGTCGTCCACCTGGTCTCTTTCTTACTTTCTCTTTATATGTTGGGTAACCTGTAAAACAGAAATATAAAAATGAAATTCTTAAAACGATAATGTATTTCATACAGTATCAATTCTTTCTAAACAAACTGTAAACAATAACAAATTGCTTCGACAGAGATATACTGTTCATTTTTCAGCTTGTTTTTTAATTTTTTTTTTCAATCCTTTCAAATAGTGTAATCACTATAACAATCACCCTGGTTACTGTCTATGCCAAATATATTTATAAGTGCCCTGATTGCTATGAAGGAAAAAACTGTTATCCCTCTACCATATTTGGCTGTAGAAAATATGCATTTGTACATAATACCCAGGGCCTTTTCAGCCCCAAACCCAAGAAAAAAGTCTAGTCCGTATATATTTTATGCTAGGAATTTTTGTTAAGAATGTCTGAGTAAAGATGTTGTGATTGTACAAGCTTCCAACACTCTTCCATAAATATATATATATTGCTGGTTTGGCTGATCAACTCTTCATTCCTTTTTATCTAACAGTTTGAGCAATTTTTAATTAAAAAATAAACTTTAATTTAAGACCGGAAGTGACAGTGCTGTAATAATATCTTTCCGAGTTCAGTTCCAAACAGCAAACCCATGTTGAATTGAATTTATCTGTGTTTTTTTTCAACTTTCAAGCAAAAAAATACTGTTTTTAATAATTTTTTACTGTAATTTAAGAAAAGTTAACAATAATCTGCTACCTTTTTTACAGCCGAGAATTTTTAAACTACTCTTGAAACTTCAATTTACGATCATGTGATGTTTAGTTATTTTCAAAATGCGGCAAGTAAAAACATATCTCGTGTCGATGTATGAAAGAAAATACATATTTCTGATAGAACAACATGGATTTAAGTTGTTGAAAATTGAGATCTATTTCAAGTATTGCAAAAAAGCTTTCTTTTCTTCAAACATGGTCAAAAATGGAGACGAACAGACAATCAGACAACTTGGGAAATATCACCATACTTTGTGTAGGGGTACATTATACACAACCCTTACCTCTTGAATGCTTTTAGGGTAGAATAAAGCATATAATCTACAACTGATAACAGTATTTTTTACCACACTTACAATGACAATTTTGCAAAAGTGTTAGAAAATGTGGATTTTGATAAAGCTTTATCAGGTTGAAGACCAGATACCATGTTGATGTTGATGTTTTGTTTTGATTAGGGTTTGACACCACCTTCAACAATTTTTCAGTCATATCGCGGCAGTCAGTTTACTGATGGAGGAAGTCAGAGTACCCAGAAAGAACCACCAACCTTGGGCAGGTAACTGACAAACCTCATCATGTACAATCAAGTTAAATGTTAACCATTTTTTATTGTTTCAAACTCAGGTGTATGTGAATGGCTACAGTGATCTGTACAGGTAAGTTTAAATCAACTACATAGACCACTCACACAATTGATGTTAGATAAAATTGTTCAAAATAAGACCTAATGAAACCCAGAAAAACATTAATTTTGTAACTTATATTAGACAAAATATTTGAAATTTACCTGCAGTAAAGATGATGGAAATTTTATTTCTGTCATTTAAGTTTTGCAATCAATGTAATTTCAGCTTGAAATGAAATGTTTTTATCAAAGGATAAAGAGTACCATGTTCACAGAGTTATGGGTTTTGTTGCTATTTCAATATGGCACAGCCACTAGATCCAGTAAACATGGGTTTTCTTTGAAAAAGAATCTTTCTTTTCAACCGGATTTTATTGTTTTTTTCTATCAATGGTGTTGCTGTTTTACTTTCATTTTACCATCAATTGCAGTATGAAAAAGTCATTGGCTTGGAAGAACTTAATCCCATTCTGACAAGAAGATTGATTGCTTCTTAATGTCCAGTTAATGTCAAGTGGGCAATATTTCAGCCATATTCAGAACTGGAATAAGATACAATAAAATAAACAATCTCTTGATTTACAAGTTAACATTAATAAAAGAGATTTGTTAAGTAACTCCATTTGGGTCTATTGATGCAAAAAATTGTTCACAAAAACCAACATAGCACTGTCAGTTTCTGTTTACACATTTCCTGTGTACTTTATCAATGTCATTCAAAATATCTCTGAAGTATTTCTCATAAAACTAAAAGAAGAGTACGGACAATAGTTTTACCTTCAATGCCAAGTCTGATTTTCTTCAGACCTCGTTCCTTCAATACCTGCTTTGCTACATCTCTATTCTCTATGTATTTGAAAAATCTGTACATGTGGTTGCTGTATATTACTGAAAAATACATTTATAGAATGTTACATAATTTATGAAAGTATATGGCAACTTTTTAAATGTGTATGACCTAAATATAATGTTATTTGCCAAAAAAGAAATTTTTCTGATCATTAAAATTTCAAGATGCAGTAATTCTGTTTGTGAAAACTTTTTACTATGGTATTAAACAACTTTCTGCTTTAATTTCAAACATTTAACATTTAATAAAGTATGAAGTCTGTCATTAAGATGATGTTAAAAGATATACATTCTGATTTAAATTAGCCTTAGAAAAATTGTTCACTACATGTGACAATGCTGCATTCAACTTTCTTTTCTGATGACCTTTTCTGGGTCCTCAGGATTTGCCTATGACTTACACTTCCAAAATCTTGGAAGCTGAGATTTCACTGACTCCTATAAAAGGTTATTTCACAGAAAGTAAAATGGAACATTTTCAGATTTAGGTTTGAGAACTTTGTGAGAAATTAACCATGATCTGATTTTAATCATGTTGAAAGATAAACATTGCTTTGTCAACGAAGTGTATTGAAATTATCACTGAACTTTGAACCATTGAAAAATCTGCATATTTTAGAACTTTATACAGTGGCATTGATTTATGCTTGTTTTTTTATTTCATTTATGTGTAAAATTTCAAAAACATTTGAAAATGTATTTGCGCTGGTCTAAAAATTTGCATTACCAACAAAAGGGTTAAACCCTTCTGTAACAAATACTTATTCCATTTTTTACCATAATTAAAGAACACATTAATTGCAGGATAAAAGGAAATAACAAATAAGTCTGGTAAATTTGTTTAGGGTCTTTAAACACTACTTTTGACAATATTTTAATCATATCACAACAGTTGGTTTTATTGAGGGAGGAAGCATGAAGACCCAGAGAGAACCCTGACCTTGTCCAGGTAATTGACAACCCTTATCACATGTGATTGGAGTGGAACACACCCTTTTTTGTACAGTACAAAGTCTGGCAAGATCACATACTGCTTAGGTGATAGGCAACATAAGTTTAAATCAACAACAGACACCACTCATCCACTCAGTCCAAATTCTGATAATGAAATCTGCTTCAGTCTTGTTTGATTTTATTTATTGTCATCTTGCTATCCTTAAAGGAATTTCATTTTTTCTTTAAAAGAGAAAGGTTAATTAATATGACTGCAAATTCTGTCAAAACAAAATTCCGACTGATTCAAAACAAGGACATACTGTGAGCTTCCTCCTCCCCTGTCTGTGGTGGATACTCCTCGTCCCAATCCACAACATCCTCATCTGTTAGGACAACTATATGGCACTCTCTATCTCCTCTCTGTAAAACATATTATATAAATAAATCAACTATGTTCTCATTGGCCCTATAAGTAATTATCCCTGCCTTAGATTTCACATCAAACGGACTCCAGTGTTCCCTAAATGTTTGGTTTCAAGCATAATAAACACTGAAATTATACTGTAGTTAGGTATGATAAGGCTCTTATTTGGCCCACTATTCAATGCAAAAAATATATATATTACCACATATTTGAGCAATTTTTTTCAAATTATTCATTTTGCATAAATCTGAATGACTTGCTCTTATGTTTCAGGGCAATTTAATTATGTCAACCAATACTATATATCAAATTTACTTATCAGCTGATTGTGGTCTTAGTGGGTAAAAAGATATATTTACACAAAAAACTCCAAAACATTATCATTAACTGAAAACAAAGCCAGATAGTGTACTTGTTATGACATCAGTATTATGTCAAATTACAAATTGTCAGTTTTGTTGTTAAGTGGTAAGATCAATTATTTTATATCAAGTTGCCACTATCCTATGGAAACATACCTGGGCTGCTTGCACCATCTGTGGTAAAATTAAGTCCTCCAGGAACAATTCAAACTGTTGTCTGGCCCCTTCATTGGACAGTTCGTGTAATAAACCCCCTGTAATTATAAAATGATTGTATGAACTCAAAGCTAAAGCAGTCTGTATCTCTCACCTGAGACTGACTCATCATTGGTCCTTGTTAGGAAGAAATGTTGTACAAAATTTTGGCAGAGGACGATTTGTTCAATAATTCACACAAGAAGATTCTAAAGTGAATTTTCCTTAGAGTCCTATTTTACAAGTTTGGCTAAGACAAAAGTTTGGAATAAGAATATCTAACAAAGTTTGCAATAGGGTCCTGTGCTAAATTAAGTTTGGCTGTGGCAGCCATCTTCATTAGTCCACATCAATGCTGGACTTAATTTTAGCATAACTTCATCTAAGGAGCATTCTACCAAAGTGGTAACAATTAACTTAATTCTTACAGACAAGATAATATTCGAAATATGCAACCCTTTTAGTATATATACATATATTTTCTAATGGCAGTATTTTGGTTTGCAGCGGATGAAAGGGAGGGGAAGAGGGAATGCTGGACACCACCAAAGAACCATTTCACCAAAGTTTGGTTGCAATTAGCTCAGAGCTCGAGGTTACAGACAAGAAGATTTTTAGTGAATTTGTAAAACTAAGTTCAGCTGTGTCAGCCATCTTGGTTTTTGGGTGGAGATGCCACACATTATTTTGGTAGAGGACCCTGTAAGAACAGATCCACCAAATTTAGGTTCCAATTCTCAGTAGTTTTGACACAAAGATTTTTTAAATATAACCCTCTGCCCCCTTTGAGCCAGGTGTGCTAAAATGCTTGGAGGATAAAGAAAAACTTGTCCAACTCATGATTTATTATTTTTTTTTTTAGAAAATGCTTTTAAATAAAGCTTTTCACATTGAAAAAATATTTTAGATTCATAGATAAATCCATAGTTAACTCTAGGTCACCCTTGTTTCCACTAATCCTATAGCGATAATTTTCCCAAGCCTTTTTTAACAAACACAAATAAGAAATTTTAATACATCATAGCAGCATTAGCCTTCTTCTTTTTTCTTCAAATTAACAAAAGGGATCTTTTACGTGCATTGTCCATAAACATGACCCAATATGGTCCATGGCCAGGCTTTCTGTATTAGACCCAATGAGAGCGCCCCCTAATCTGACTCCTAGGGATCGGCCGAGTCAGCTCTGTGGGTCAAGCCCTAGAGAATATTCTGGTGCCGAGACAATTATAGCTTAATACCACTAATAAATGATAAAAGAAGACAAACAAGTTTCCATGAAATCTGGCACTTATGCAATTTTACATGATCAAGCCTGCAGTTTTAGTTTGAATATGAGCTAGGAGTGAAATTTCTGACCATAAGAAACAGCAGAAATGGCCAACTTAAAAACAATTAATCTTTACATGCTTAATGGAAAAATCTGGTAATTATCCCTGATTAGAACAGACAATATAATTATGTTTAAATGATAAAGCTAATGATTATATCAAGCCTCTACTACTGTAGCTCTTTTTTTTGGCCTGAAATAAATTTTGATTACACTAGGCATTACTTTTATTTTACTTCAAATAACCTTGGTAGACACCAGAAATTTCTTGTATAAACTTGTACTTACTAAGGTTTTGACATTTTATTGTTTCAGCATCAAAAGGAATCAGCAGATAGTCACAAGCTTCTCTAAGTTCATGTACACTGACACTTGGTGGACACCGTACACTGCCTGTTTTATAAAATTCCTGTAAAATTTGAATAGGAAACCATATAAATCTATTTTTAAAATAGTTTAAGCATACTAAAATTGGCAGATATGATACAGTTCTATGAAACTATTCAAAAATTCAAAGCCAAATAGCATGACTGGCATATCATTGACTATCTGCACATTAAATATGACTTTCCTGGGATAAACAGTTGTAGAGCTTTCAAAAAAACTTTATGACTCAGGAAAGTAATATCTAGGACTCTTGTTGCTTGCAAGAAGAAACCACATTAACTTCACTGTCTGTTTTATAAGACAATTGTAAAAACAAAAGAAATCCCTATAATCATCATTTATAACACTCGAAACATTAATCACTGGATCACTGTCGCAAACATTCTACCTGTTTTACAAAGTTCCTCCCCCCCCCCCAAATAAAAATGAATGAAGAAAATTTAACGCTCAGAATCATACTTTAAAATAATTATTAATTATTCAACCTTTTTTTCAAAAGTGAAACTGCTTAAACAGAAGAAACTTAAATTTAATCTCCAGGGCTCAAGCTACTTTGAATTTAGAGGGAGAAGTGACTTCTCCCTGAGAGACTGAGAGGGAGAAGTGGGGTGAT
>JAULBM010156677.1:0-18081 GCA_032357055.1 Geukensia granosissima | reverse complement strand
TTTTATTTCTGACTTGTTTTCCCAGATACTGTGTGGCATACCATCATATTCTTTAGAGTATAAATGAACCCGAGAGCTTGTAGGTATCCAACTCATATCCGGTTACTTTAACCTTGACTTCATGCATCTTTGACTCAGATTAAATATGAATTTGATAAAATTATAACTTTTTTCCAAAAACTTTCTGCAAAAGGCTGCCAAAAAATTCTGTTTTGTCACATATAATGTCCAGTGTAAAATATACTTACACAAGATGATCTACCTATCATTAAAGATTGAAAGATTATTGAAATATTCAAGAAATCAATTATTTTTTTTTATTAATTATTACTTTTTTCCAAAAAAAATAAAGTGTTATGCATATAATTGCCCAAAACCTATTTTTTCACTTAGAATTGTCTAGTGCAAGATATATTTAAACAGCTTAATTGTCTATCATAAAAATTCATATTATTATTGAATGTTCACAGAAATCAATGATTTAAAAAAAAAAAGACATTTTTCCAAAAAAACTAAGGCTTCGTGTACTAGAGTGCACAAAATCATATGTTTTCTTAAAGAATGTCTAGTGTAAAATATATCTACACGGTTGAACAATCTATCATTAAAGATGTGTTTATTATTGAAAATTCCCAGAATTCAATTATTTTTGTATGAAATTTAAACTTTCTCCCCAAAATTAAGGGTTTACATATAAAATTTCTCAAAAACCTTTTTTTTTCACATAAAATGATGTAGTATAAAAATTTTTTTACAAATGTTTTTTTTATCATAAAAGCTGGGGATATTATTGAAAAAATCCCAGAAATCAATGATTTTTTTTTCATAAAATTAAGTCTTTTACCCCAAAAATTGAGGCTTTATGCATTTAACTGCCAAAAAATCATATTTTGCCACATTGATCATCTAATGTTAAACAAAATTGCACAAGTTGAACTATCTATAAAAAAGATGCGATAACCATTGAAGGTTTCCAGAAATCAACGATTTTTTGGTTAAAATTAAAACTTTCCCCCAAAAAAACTAAGGGATAATGTTTAAAATTGTCCAAAAACCTATTTTGTCACTTTGAATGGTCTAGTGTAAAAACATTTTTCCCAGGTTGAACTTTCTATCATAAAAGATGGCGTTATTATTAAAGATTTTCAGAAATCCTTGTTTTTTCATTATTTTTTGCTTTTTTGACCCAAAAATGAAGAAAATTACAAAATATCAATTAAAATTGGTGTTTTGGTTCTTGAATTGTATTAATTCTTTGAAATATCTCAGTTTTAAAATTTTTTGGCGTTGGGCCAAATATGGCCCTTATTGCCCATACTCCTTTCACTTAGGTAAGCAAAATCAATGCGAGTTCATCATCTGAGCAAGCCTTTTTGAACCCTGATCAAAGAAAGACTCAATTTAAAACAAATATGGGTTAAAAAAGAAAATATATTCTTATAGCCTTATAGAACTCTGAATAAAACCAGACACCTAATTAAAATTCTCATTTCAAATTGGATCAGAGCGAATCTTGATCAAATAAAACATATCTTGATAACAAACATTTCAGAGCAAGCCTTATTGAACTCTGGTTAATCTACAAATTTTTCAAGTGGGATAAAAATGATTGTAGAGTATGCAAGCAAGGAATTGAAACTGGCAAAAAATCATATTTTGCCTCATTGAAATCTGATGTTAAAAAAAATTGCACAAGTTGAATTCTCTATAAAAAAGATGCAATAATCATTGAAGGTTTTCAAAAATCAACAATTTTTTGGTTAAAATTAAAACTTTCCCCCAAAAAACTAAAGGATAATATTTAAAATTGTCCAAAAACCTATTTTGTCACTTCCAATGGTCTAGTGTAAAAATATTTTCCCAGGTTGAACTTTCTATCATAAAAGATGGTGTTATTATTAAGGAGTTTCAGAAATCCTTGTTTTTTTATTATTTTTTTCCTTTTTTTGTGACCCACAAATAAATTTAAATAGTGGACCATTAGTGTGATTCAACAATGATAAGTACTGTAGTAGAGCTGCAACTGGACATGTCAAGTTTAAATTATTTCATGCAATAGATATTGTCTTAGACTGTAAATCACTGTGCTCGTAATTTTTTATGGAAACCTGTAAACCTGTAATCTGCCCTTGTTCCCTTTCTAATTAAACATCAGATATCTGCAATACCTTAGACTGATCAGTATTATGTGTAACAGTAATTTCACAAAGAGAAATAAAATGCAAAACATAGATTTCAGCAAGATGCTATTAAAGTCGTCTGAATTTATAAATGGCAAGGCCTCAACTAGTTTTAAAAGAATATCTTTAGTAATAGGTAGCCGTGTGTCAACACTTTTCCTAAGATTTTGAGCCCCTTTCAATATTTTCTTTTAAAAAAATGTATCAGTGGGATCTATAAAAAAATTTATCTTGTGAATAAAACTAATAGCTGAAATGTAGCAAGCAATAGTTGATGACTGATAATTTTGAATAAAAAGGTAAGCAATAAAATCTGCAATCATATTAACTGATGATGGTAATACTTTTACATTAGGATATTTTACACAACAAAATTTATTATATATTGACAACATCCTATTATATGAAGATCTTGTAGCAGCTAATAAGGATGCTTGTAAAAGCATATGCTTTACAGGTTCATAAGATGCGGGGGCACCACAACTGGATTTTTGTTTAACCAAGGAGCAATTCGATGTGCCTCCTGAAACGAAAAACGAGAAAGTAGATCACAAACAACATTGGATTTCCCAGAAATATGTTTTGCACGAAAAAATACATTAAATCTCAGAGAAGCAAACACTAGCCTTCGAACCAATCTCATCAAAATCTTATCTTTAGAAGATGTTTTGTTTATGATCTCTGAAACAGCCTGATTATCAGTGAAAAAACAATATTTTATGATTGGAAAGAGCAGGACCCCAAATCTCCAATGCTAGAACTATAGGGAATGATTCTTTAACAGTGATATGTAAATCCTTCATATCTTCCGGCCATTTTCCAACAAACCACTTATTTCCAAAAACAGCATCAGAATATAATTTTAAAGATTCCGAAGACACCCAATCCCTATAAAGAAAACAAGATTTACCATTAAAATGTAAGACAAATTCATACCAGGCTTTAAGATCCTCTTTTGCTTCGGAGTTCAAAGTTATCCTGAAATTCGGGCAAGTATGTCCAATTATCAAATCAAATAGCCCACGAAGAAAAGCACGTCCGGGTATAACAACTGAGCAAGCAAAATTTAATAAACCTAGTAAAGACTGAAGTTCTCTCAGATTAACCTTCCGCCTTTTTTGAAATCGTGTAAAAGGGAAGTAATCTTTGAAATTTTATCCTCTGGCAAGCGGGCTTAGGTTTCTTAGTAGAATCAATTTCTATTCCATATATAGTTATACAGGTGGAAGGAGACTGTGATTTTATGGGGACCCAAAATTCTTCAGAGAGACTTTAAAAAAGTATTCAAAGCAACTGAACAATCATTTGAATTAGCTTTACCTACAAAAAAGAAATCATCGAGAAGATGGGAAACTCCTGGAATTTTCAACCTTACATTCAAAATCCATTGTAATGCTGTAGAAAAACTTTCAAATAATTGACAAGAAGAGGAAGCTCCCATAGGCAATGTCATATCAAAATAAAAATGATTGTTCCAATGAAAACCCAGCAGGTGATAATCATTAGGATGAACTGGTATTAATCTAAAAGCATCTTATATATCAGCTTTGCTCATTAAATAGTTGAAACCATGAGATTGTACCAGATCAATAACCGTTTCTATATTTTGGTAGGAGACTGTAGTAAATTCTTCGGGAATGTGAGAATTAACAGAATCCCCTTTTGGAAAAGACACTAAACCCAATGGCGATGAAATAAAATTAGGAAAGGGGGAATGTAAAAATGGACCTTTTATTCTACCTAGTGAAATCTCCTTTTCCAATTTAAAATTTACAATTTGTATATTTTCCCTTACACTCTTGTGATTTCTAGGAAAGCTCTGTTCCTTTTTAGAAAAAGATGAATTAATTCTGAAACCATAAGTAAAACCTTTAACTAGATGCTCCCTCAAGTTTTGATCATGCCGTGTCAAAAGATTATCTGATTTATTTGCCCTTGTCGGTGTCCAACAGTATCCAAACGGAAATTTTGTTGACTGTTGGACTTTCCATGAAAGGAAGAATTATTTTTTCATTGGATAGTCTTTTGAGATGAATTCGATTTGAACTGCTGGTAAAAGGCACTTCTCCACAAGTCATCATTTATTGCAGACCAATCAAATTTCATTATCTTGCGTACTCACCTAAAATTCTCATCATATGATTTTGTTAGTTTAAACCCAAACTGTTTTGACATGAGACGTATATTTGACCCATATTTGATAAGTGGTAGTGCCAAATTTGAATGTTTTAACAAATAGATGGAAATGAAAATATCAAAAGCTTCATTCCACTGATGCATAGTCAAAATTTCTTTTGGCTTTGTGGCATGAGAAATTTTGATCTTACGACTTCTAAATAAAACATCATCATCATTATCATCATCTAAATTAAAATTAGGCAACAGTGCATGAAATTCAACATCGGAATCGTTCCAGATTTTCTGCTTTGTTGCATCACAGACATGGTACCCAAGCGGTAGTGTGTTGTTCAGCATATATTTGGCAGTAGAGCCCATTATATCATTGTTTATACCTAATTCAGTTATGTCGTAGCTGGGTATTGACTGTATTGGATCAGTAATTCTGTTGAACTGGCTTTGAGAAGATAAAGTATTGTTAAGTAGTGGATCTGACATCAGTGGCGGTAGAAGTTGCACTGGAGTTTGTTGAGCAGAATTAGTATTAGATGTTTCTGTTTGAGAAGGCATTGCCAAGGCTGCAGACAAGATTTGTGTGTGTACTGTCATGTCACCTCCTGGAAGTAGCAAACCGGAATTTTGCAATTGTTTCACTAAATTTGTAGCAATGTCTTCTGCAGATGTCTTAGGAGAGATAACTGATTGTTCACGGTTTTGTAAATTGGTATTTTGATTCACCAGGTGGATAGCAGGACTCTCAGTTGATGTCGTTACACTGTCCGTATTATTGTTATTGTTGACAGTATCTGTATGTTGTTTTTTCCTTCTAGAGGTTCTAGGTGGTTGAGGTAATACTGTATCGGGTTGCATTTCGTCAAAGACAAGGTTCTCATTTAGGTTAAGTGGAGCAGCCCTTCTTCTGGGACGTGATTTTTGCTTTGGCATTCTGACAAAACAAGAACCAAAATTGTATTAAAATTTTGCTATTTTGATCTTAAAGATTGTATATTTTATATACTGTATATTCATACCACAAAAACCTATGTTGAGAACATATAAATTTGAATTTATGTTTGATATGCAACCTCTACTGTCAACAACCATAATAATTGTAAGATATGTATAGTTGTATAGATATTTTTGTTGTAAGCAAAGTATATTACGCATATGTAAACAAATGTATATACAACATTACAGTGTATGTAAGTGATACAAATAAAATTCTGAAATACAAATACATTATATGCATATGTAAGTGCATATGTAAGTATGGATTGAACATGTATTTGTATAACAAAAAACAAAAAAAAACACAGTGTATGTGTTATATAATAAATTATGCCTGTAAAAATGCAAAAGTATGAATAAGAAACTAAAAGTAGCATATACAGTGTATGCATATGTAAAGTATAGATGATGCATCTACTTGTATAACCCCAAACACAGTGTATGTGTGAGATAATAAAAACCCAGTGTATGGATTTAAAAATAAAAAAACAAAGTGTAGTAATAGATATGATAGAATTAAAAATTAAATACATTGTATTTATATGGTACAAATGTGGTAAAGCAGTAAGTGATGTTGGTATGAAAATATCTGAAACTTTGCTGATTAAATCAAATATATAGAATATAATGAACATAAATTTAAAATTTATTTTCCAGTTTAAAATGCAACTGAAACCAAGCAATTGCTACTTATGAAACAAATATTTTTTATCTGAGAAAATAGCCAATTGCAGCTCTAACATTTTTTGCGTATATCAACATACCATCCTGATTAAAATGCACTTTGTCTCGACATAATAGAGACAATGTATTTTTACAGACACCCCTGTGTTTCCAGTAAGTTATCGTATCGTGAAATTTTGCCATCGTGACCAGTTGTTTAATAACAGCAATGACCTTCACATTATAATCGTCACTTCCGTTATATCTGGGTATCAGCTGACCAATAATCACATGACTTACTCCGCAGCACGTGATCAAGTAATTACTGTAAGACAATATGTCACGTGCAAATTTTTCGGGATCACTTTCCGATCAAAATCATTGCCGCCGATTTGTAGAAAAACTGAGTGTGGCTCATAATCGGCGACAATACGCATGAAACCTTATTTTTGTATAGATTTTGGATCTGGGCGCAATGTTCCGCCCGCTAAACCTGCAAACTCAATCTGAATTTCGGTCCCATCGTACCCTAAGTTAAACCAATGGTGTTCACGATTGTTAAACGTAAAAGACTCCAATCTATGCACACAAGAGTGACCCAGAATAAGTACTTTACGCACCACTGTAAACAAAAAGAAGATTTCAAGCAATTAAAAGCAAATTATTTATTTGAAATAAAATTATTATTGATGGCTTATACCTTTAAGGCGTTTATATCTGTCAATATCAAGATGAGACGCCAAGGCAGGAAATCGTCGTCAATCTACTCCCAAGGTCGACCTCCGTAAACAGTCCTTGGTCTGCTGGTATAATTTTTTGACAGTAAATGTCTCTTGATCGCATCAATTTGAACACAGATTTCGAACCAACAATTTTCTTCAGACATCACTGAATAAATTATTCCATGTGAAAAACGAAATTAAATAAACGACCAAATAAAACTGGAATTAAAGTTCAACAAAACTGGAAAACGTCCGAACTGCCGGAGATCTGGTATTAAAGTTCAACGTCCAAATTGTGGTCTAAGATAAACACGTGTTTTCAACGTTCATAAAAACACGAAAATACTGGTTCATAAAATCTCCTTTAAAACGAAGAAATGATAAGAAACAACTATAGTATAAATATTCAAAACGTTCCTGGAATCAAAGGTCCATTAAGTATGAAAATAACTTAAAAATACAGATATTTGTCATAAAATTAAAAATGGCGTTTACGTTCTTGAAACAAAAATTCTGGAATGCCCCACCTAATCAGCACATGTAAGATTCTAACATGCGATAACTTGTGATTGGATAAATCTTCTCAACTTAAATAAAAATTGACCAATCATTAAATGATCATAAGTGAAACATGCGGCCACCATTCATTCCTTGACCGCATGATAACAAATTATTGCATAATTGTCTGACCGGAATGCTAAATTTATATCATTAATTGGCAAGGAAACATGACATATGATATCATAAAATTTCCAGCCAAAAATTCTTTTATTAAAAAATAAACCTATTTTTGTCTGCTAAATTTTCCAAAATAGATTGAACCACAATGAACAACTCTGTATTACCACCCAACATGCACAATACCAGCAACCCACATCATTGAACACAATTTAGTCACCATCCCATTATAATCCACAACCGAGCTACATAATACCATCATCTTAACCAAGAAGTCGGAGTTCTATTTGCAATTGAATAAAGTGACAAATTCATGTGAGGTTAAGGTAATTTATTCTAAAATTATCTAACGTTATATAATGTCATGTAATACTTTGTAATCATTAAAACATAACTTTGGGACGAACAAAGTGCCGGAAATACCCGTTGGGCATTCCCCACCCGAAGACTCCTTGTATAAGAAGGACAAAATTAAATATCAAAATTGTATATTATAATCATATACAGTGAAGTTATAAATTTCACTTAGGAAGCAAAATAAGCTTCATAAACCAATGTGAGTTCATCATCAGAGCAAGCCATATTGAACCCTGATCCATGAAAAACTCAATTTAAAACAATCATGGGTTAAACAAAAATTATATATATATATATATATATAATCTTAAAATCAGAGCAAGCCGTATTGAATTCCGAATAAAACCAGACACCTAATAAAAATTCTCATTTCAAATTGGATCAGAGCAACCCTTTATTAACTAAAACAAACAAACAATACAGAGCAAGCCTTATTGAACTCTGAATAATCCACACAATATTCCAAATGGAAAAAAAAATGTTTATGATAACGGTTGGAGAGTACGCAAGCAAGGCATGTTTAGAATTGAAATTATAAAAATCAAATAATTTAACTATATATATACTCTGATAAAAAAAAAACTTCTAAATATATACATGATGTAGAGCAAGCCTTATTGAACTCTACTAAATAAGCCTTTTATATTGAATCAAAAATTGCTCATTCTTATGTAATTCTTAAATGCATCAGATTTCCGTCTACCCATGCTCTGAATCAATGATTGTGACACCCCACGTGCAGCTGCTGAAATCACAACTGAGGAATAAGCCCAACAAATGTTAGCAGTGATTTCAAAGAAGAATTAAAATAAGAATAAGTCACTGGAGACCCACAAATAAATTTAAATAATGGACCATTAGTGTGATTCACCAATGATAAGTACTGTAATAAAGCTGCAACTGGGCATGTCAGGCTTGAATTATTTCGTGCAATAGATATTGTCTTAGGCTGTAAATCACTGTACTTGTAATCTTTTATGGAAACCCGTATCTGCAATACCTTAGACTGATCAGTATTATGTTTAACAGTAATTTCAACTATTCTCAAAAAGAAATAAAATGCAAAAGTCATCATAGATTTCAACAAGATTCTATTAAAGTCGTTTGAAATGATAAATGGCAAAGCCTGAATTAGTTTTAAAAGAATATGTTTAGTAATAGGTAGCCGTGTGTCAACACTTTTCCTAAGATTTTGAGCCCCTTTCAATATTTTCTTTATAAAAAAATGTATCAGTGGGATCTATAAAAAATTTATCTTGTGAATAAAACTAATAGCTGAAATGTAGCAAGCAATAGTTGATGACTGATAATTTTGAAGAAAAAGGTAAGCAATAAAATCTGCAATCATATTAACTGATGATGGGAATACTTTTACATTAGGATATTTTACACAACAAAATTGACAATATATTGACAACATCATATTATACGAAGATCTTGTAGCAGCTGATACGGATGCTTGTAAAAGCATATGCTTTACAGGTTCATAGGATGCGGGGCCACCACAACTGGATTTTTGTTTAACCAAGGAGCAATTCGATGTGCCTCCTGAAACGAAAAACGAGAACGTAGGTCACAAACAACATTGGATTTCCCAGATATACGTTTCGCACGAAAAAATACATTAAATCTCAGAGAAGCAATCACTAGTCTGCGAACCAATCTCATCAAAGTCTTATCTTTAGAAGATGTTTTGTTTATGATCTCTGAAACAGCCTGATTATCAGTGAAAAACAGTATTTTGTGATTCGAAAGAGTAGGACCCCAAATCTCCAGAGCTAGAACTATAGGGAATAATTCTTTAACAGTGATATGTAAATTCTTTATATCCTCCGGCCATTTTCCAACAAACCACTTATTTCCAAAAACGGCAGCAAATCCTCCATGAACACCTGCAGCATCAGAATATAATTTTAAAGATTCCGAAGACACCCAATCCCTATAAAGAAAACAAGATTTTACCATTAAAATGTAAGACAAATTCATACCATGCTTTAAGATCCTCTCTTGCTTCAGAGTTTAGAGTTATCCTGAAATTCGGGCAAGTATGTCCAATTATCAAATCAAATAGCCTACGAAGAAAAGCACGTCCAGGTACAACAACTGAGCAAGCAAAATTTTATAAACCTAGTAAAGACTGAAGTTCTCTCAGAGTAACCTTCCGCCTTTTTTTGAAATCTTGTAAAAGGGAAGTAATCTTTGAAATTTTATCCTCTGGCAAACGGGCTATCATCTTAGTAGAATCAATTTCTATTCCATATATAGTAATACATGTGGAAGGAGACTGTGTTTTTTCTGGTTTTATGGGGACCCCCAATTCTTCAGAGAGACTTAAAAAGGTATTCAAAGCAAATGAACAATCATTTGTATTAGCTTTACCTACAAAAAAGAAATCATCCAGAAGATAGGAAACTCCTGGAATTTTCAACCTTACATTCAGAATCCATTGTAATGCTGTAGAAAAACTTTCAAATAATTGACAAGAAGAGGAAGCTCCCATAGGCAAAGCCATATCAAAATAAAACCGATTGTTCCAATGAAAACCCAGCAGGTGATAATCATCAGGTTGAACTGGTATTAATCTGAAAGCATCTTTAATATCAGCTTTGCTCATTAAACAGTTGTAACCATGAGAATGTACCAAATCAATCACCGTTTCTATATTTTGGTAGGAGACTGTAGTAAATTCTTCAGGAATGTGAGAATTAACAGAATCCCCTTTTGGAAAGGACAAGTCATGAATTAAGCGATAATGCCCAATTTCTTTTTTGGGCACTAAACCCAATGGCGATGAAATAAAATTAGAAAAGGGGGATGTAAAAATGGACCTTTCATTCTACCTAGTGAAATCTCCTTTTCCAATTTAAAATTTACAATTTGTATATTTTCCCTCGCACTCTTGTGATTTCTAGGAAAGCTATGTTCCTCTTTTGTAAAGGATGAATTAATTCTAAAACCATAAGTAAAACCTTTAACTAGATGCTCTCTCAAATTTTGATCATACCCTGTCAAAAGATTATCTAATTTACTTGCCCTTACCGGTGTTGGTAGGTTTTTTATTTTTGAACTGTCTGCATGTAACTGTTGCATGCAAGTTTCCGCAAGCAACACATTGGTGTTTGAGCTTGCAAGAGTTGCTTGAACATACGCCGGAGTCACAATAGGTCCAACAGTATCCAAACGGAAATTTTGTTGACTGTTGGACCTTTCCTTGAAAGGGCGGACTACTCTTTGATTGGATAGTCTTTTGAGATGAACTCGATTTGAACTGCTGGTAGAAAGCACTTCTCCATAAGTCATCATTTATTGCCGTCCAATCAAATTTCATTATCTTGCGTACTCTCCTAAAATTCTCATCATACGATTTTGCAATTTTAAACCCAAACTGTTTTGACATGAGACGTATATTTGACCCATATTTGATAAGTGGTAGTGCCAAATTGGGATGTTTTAACAAATAGATGGAAATGAAAATATCAAAAGCTTCATTCCACTGATGCATAGTCAAAATTTCTTTCGGCTTTGTGGTATGGGAAATTTTGATCTTACGACTTCTAAATAAAACATCATCATCATTATCATCATCTAAATTAAAATTAGGCAACAGTGCATGAAATTCAACATAAGAATCGTTCCATATTTTCTGCTTTGTTGCATCACAGACATGGTACCCAAGCGGTAGAGTGTTATTCAGCATATATCTGGCAGTAGAGCCCATAATATCATTGTTTATACCTAATTCAGTTATGTCGTGGCTGGGTATTGACTGTATTGAATCGGTTACTCTGTTCAACTGGCTTTGAGAAGATAAAGTATTAAGCATTGGATCTGACTTCAGTGGCGGTTGAAGTTGCAGTGGAATTCGTTGGGCAGAATTCGTATTGCATGTTTCTGTTTGAGAAGGCAATGGCAAAGGCTGCAGACAAGGTTTGTGTGTTAACTGTCTTGTCACCTCCTGGAAATAGCAAACCGGAATTTTGCAATTGTTTCATCAAATTTGTAGCAATGTCTTCTGCAGATTGCATAAGAGAGCTAACTGATTCTGCAGGGTTTTGCAGATTAGTATTTGGATTAACTAGGTTGATAGCAGAACTCTCAGTTGATGTTGTTACACTGTTGTTATTACTGTTACTGTTGACAGTATCTGTATGTTGTTTTTTCCTTCTAGAGGTTCTAGGTGGTTGAGGTAATACTATCTCTGGTGCCATTTCGTCAAAGACAAGGTTCTCATTTAGGTTAAGTGGAGCAGCCCTTCTTCTGGGACGTGATCTTTGCTTTGGCATACTGACAAAACAAAAACCAAAATTGTATTAAAATTTTTGCTATATTGATATAATAGATTGTATATTTTATATATTGTACAGTAATACCACAAAACACCTATGTCCAGAAACATATAAATTTGAATTTATGTTTGATATGCAACCACTATTGCAACCAACATATAATTGTAAGATATGTATAGTTGAATAAATATTTTTGTTCTAAGCAAAGTATATTATGCATATGTAAACAAATGTATACAACATTAAAGTGTATGTAAGGGAAACAAATAAAATTCTGAAATACAAATACATTATATACATATGTAAAGTATGAATTAAACATAACACAGTGTATGTGTTATAAAATAAATTATGCCAGTAAAACAAATGAATAAATGAGAAACTAAAAGCAACATATACAGTGTATGCATATGTAAAGTATAATTGATGCATTTACTTGTATAACCCCAAACACAGTGTATGTGTAAGGTAATAAAACCCAGTGTATGGATTAAAAAATAAAAAATATAACTTGTATTTATAGATATGATAGATTTAAAAATTATATACATTGTATGTATATGGTACAAATGTGGTAAACCAGTAAATAATGTTGATATGAAAATATCTGAAAATTTGCTGCTTAAATCAAATATTTCGAACATAATGAATATGAATTAAAAATTCATTTCCAGTTAAAAATGTAACTGAAAAATAGGCAGTATGTCTGAATAAACCCAATTGAAAATTGCACCTGCTACTTTTAAAACAAATTGTAATGTTAATGATATTTCTATCTGAGAAAAAAACCAATTGCAGCTCTAATATTTTTTGCGTATATCAACATACCATCCTGATTAAAATGCAGTTTGTCTCGACATAATAGAGACAGTGTATTTTTCCAGACGCCCCTGTGTTTCCAGTAAGTTATCTTATCGTGAAATTTTGCCATCGTGACCAGTTGTTTATTAACAGCAACGACCTTGATATTATAATCGTCACTTCCGTTATATCTGGGTATCAGCTGACCAATTATCACATGACTTACTCCGTAGCACGTGATCAAGTAATTACTGTAAGACAATATATCACGTGCTAATCTTTCGGGATCACATTCCCGATCCAAATCATTGCCGCCGATTTGCAGAAAAACTGAATGGGGCTCATAATCGGCGACAATACGCATGAAACCTTCTTTTTGTATAGATTTTGGACCTGTGAGCAATGTTCCGCCCGCTAAACGGGCAAGCTCAATCTGAATTTCAGTCCCATCGTACACTAAATTAAACCAATCGTGTTCACGATTGTTAAACGTAAAAGACTCCAATCTATGCACAAAAGAGTGAACCAGAATAAGTACTTTACGCACCATTGTAAACAAAAAGAAGATTTCAAGCAATTAAAAGAAATTTTTTTATTTGAAATAAAATTATTATAGATGACTTATACCTTTTAGGCGTATATATCTGTAAATATCGAGATGATCCGCCAAGGCAGGAAATCGTCGTCATACTACTCCCAAGGTCGACCTCCGTAAACTGTCTTTAGTCTGCTTATACAAACTTTTTGACAGTAAATATCTCTTGATTGCATCAATTTGGACACTGAATTCGAACCAACAATTTTCTTCAATACATCACTGAATAAATTATTCCATGTGAAAAAACGAAATTAAATAAATGACTAAATAAAACTGGAATTAAAGTTCAACCAAACTCGAAAACGTCCGAACTTTCGGAGATCTGGCATTAAAGTTCAACGTCCAAATCGTCTTCCAAGATAAACATGTGTTTTCAACGTTCATAAAAACACGAAAATACTGGTTCATAAAATCCCCTTTAAAACCAAGAAATGATAAGAAACAACTATAATATAAATACTCAAAACGTTCCTGGAATCACAGATCCATAAAGTATGAAAAATACAGATATTTGTCATAAAATTCAAAATGGCGTTTACGTTCTTGAAACAAAAATTCTGGAATCTCGCACCTAATCAGCACATGTAAGATTCCAACATGCGCTAACTTATGATTGGATAAATCTTATCAAATTAAATAAATTGACCAATCATTAAATGATCATAAGTAAAACACACGGCCACAATTCATGATAACAAATTATTGCATAATTGTCTGACCGGCAAGTAAACATGATATATGATATCACAAATTTCCAGCCAAAAATTCTTTTATTAAAGCAAAGGGCATTATTCAATGGAGTTTATACCAGTCGGACTTACATTGGTTTTTGTAGGACTATAAATATGTCGAATTTTGATATGCTACGTGTTCATTTGAAGGAGTAACCTCTCATCAGTAGATTTAGAACCTGAAGTCCGAGAAATAAAAATATAGACAAAAAATTACTCATATCCAAACAAATAGCAAACTAGAAGGTTCTGTTGTCACAGGAGCCCCGCATTCGCCCTTCAGAATCATTTGCTATAAGTGAAGTTGTTTGAAAAATAAATGTGTCTGTAAGACAATGATTCCCCCGCTCGTGAGATTTGTCAAATTAAAAACATATTTATTTTTGTATTAAGGTTCAGGAAAATGGAAATCCTTTGGCCATGCAAACCTTTATGATAGGTAGAAACATCCTGCAAAAATTTTCAGATGTTAGATGATGTAGTACAAAAACAGTTTGAAGAGATAGCCGGACAAGCCATGATCAACATATTTACGAGTAAAATGACTAACTGTAAATATCACCATTTTTGTAATATTTCAGAAAAATCGAAATCCTTTGGCCCTGCACACCTTCATCATAGGTAGAAACATCCTGCAAAAATATTCAGTTGTAGTTATAAAACTGTTCGAGGAGATAGCCGGACAAGCCATGATCCATATATCTGTATTTCTAAAAACTGTAAAATTGACAAAGTGTTATCATTACCAATTTCTATAATAATTCACGAAAATCAAAATTCTTTGGCCCTGCACACTTTCATCATAGGTAGAAAAATCCTGCAAAAATTTTCAGATTACAAAAACTGTTGGTGGAGAAAGCCGGACAAGCCATGATCATGTTAAATCCGAACGGACAAACGGACGATCGAAATTGTCGCGGGGCATGAAAAGGAATTCTTATCCAGAAGTAGATACATTTATTGTGTGCAATACGTTTCGGAGATTTTTCATATGGACTGTTCTCAGAAATTGTACATGGAGAATTGGACCTCAGTTCTTGACATCGAAATCGAGGTTAAGATAGGTTGTCAACGGCAGCATTAGCAACTTTGAAAAGTCCAGATTTCAAAGCATAACGCATATTTATAAAGGTAATTTCTTGAACTTTACGTGGCGTTCTCAAAAACAAAATGTTGGTATTTAGATAATTGCTTTGTATGAGTCGACGTCATGCGATCAAATACTTGAACTCTGATTGGTTATTCGGTGACGTTCCATCAAATCAGTGCATGTTAAAAACGTTAAAACACTCCGTCCTCGAACAGCTGATGCGACTATTTTGGGGGTTGATTATTTACCATTCAGCCAATTTTGAACCTGTTAATATTGGAACACAAATCTCGGAAAGACATGAAAGATGTGTTGAAATGGGTGACTTATTATATTTACGCTTCAAACAACCAAATAGCATGCTGCATAGCATTGACCCGCCAGAAACCGTTATTTTCTTCAGGTAAGAACTATTGATCGTTTTAAAAATTAAAGATGACAATATGAACAAGTAAATGGTGAAAAAAAAAATTCAGGTGCACAAAGGTTTTATTTGTAGTTTGACTCTTCACAAAACTTCAATCGCACATATACTTTACTGACATTGTGACCTAATTTACATCATTTTTTGAATATTCAGAAAGTTTCATTTTTTTCTTGCCTTATCACCTTTCGTGTTTTGGTTGATGGTATTTTTAGGCTTTAAATGAATTAAATTAATATGTCTTATTTTAAGTACATAATCAGATATGGTCTGTGTCAATCTGAATCAAACATATTAAATGTCATAATTCGTGTTAATGGGTCAAATTATACAGTTAATGTTCTTACTGCTTCATATATTGCAGTTAACAATATATATATATCATATATTTCTCAGCAAATATGTTGACAGGATTAAATGCTTGAAGAAGATTTTTCAATTTGGTGCACTTATTTTATCACAGAAGCCACAAGAAATACATTTTAAGCAATTGACTTTGCTTGTTAATGTGATGGCATTTTTGGATATTGATGAATATGGATTATGTTGAGTCCTACAAAATCTATATCAACATACTTTATAAAAATCGTAATATAGTGATGAAGACAAAGACAATACATCATTGATCAGATGTAAGGAAAAAATATGGAGAATAAAAACAACATGGAATTAAAAAACTGGTAGTTTTTCCAAGTACAGATCTAACTGATATGAGTGTGTTCTGAATATGAATTAAATGAATATATATGTTTTCAAAATTTCATGATATCATTACGGTTCTGTGTGATAAATATAATTCTTAATATGGATCTAAGGAATAAATGTTATCGATAAATATGAATTTAAGAGAAAAGTTTCATTCATAATATAAATCTAAGAAATAAAATTAATGTGATCTTAAATATTGATCCAAGGTAACATCCCAGTTGGTCTAATCCCATTTGGTCTACTCCCAGTTCGTCTAGATCTACTATTTGACCATTCTCAGTTGGTCTACTTCCATTTCGTCTACTTTAAAAAATATATTATTCCCATTTGGTCTACTCTGATAAAACAAGGGATTTCCCAAAGAGATGAATGGAAATTATACCTTTATTTCACATTATATAATTTTTAAAAACTATATTGGATGAAAAATAATAAGTTATTTCTTGGGATGTTTTTGTAACTTTAACATGCATTTATTGAAAGTTGAATTGTTCTATTAACAATCTCTTGTTGAACTGAACATCTAAATGATTATCATTATGTATGTTATCCGCTTTCTAATTACAAAACAAAACAAACAATAAATGGTAGGTTTTCAGAATTATAATAATTAACAGTGACAATCAATATTGTAAAACTGTAGACAAAACAAAGGGAATTAATTCTTAAGGGAAGTCTTAATGGATGAGGGTATTCAATATGAACTCAAAAGTATGGTTTCCAATACGCAATTTATCCACAGCAAAAAATTTAAACATCTAAAAATACAAAAAATATTAAGAAATTAGAATATAATTAAAATATATTTCATGTCTTATTTAAAAATAAAAGTTTGTTTTAAAAGTAGACCAAATAACAATTTTTTCACAGTAGACGAACTGGGAGTAGACCAAATGGGAGTAGAACAACTGGGAATAGACCAATTGGGAATAAACCTGATCCAAGAAATAAATTTAATCCTAAATATGAATTTAAAAAGTCAATATAATGCTAAACTTGATCTAAAGAAAACATGTGATCTCAAAATGTATTTAAAGTAATGTGTTTGATTTTAAATATGGATCTCAATTTGATTAGAAATGTGAATCCTTGGAAATAAATGAGCTTTTAAAGTATATAAGTGCTCAAGTGAAGAGGTAATAAATAACTATTAAACAATTATCTTCACTATGATTCGTGTTGATTTATAGATTCTAAAGAAAAGATTAAATGCTTTAAATCTCAACAAATCCAAAGGAATATGAGTTTGGTGTCATCGGTTTTTTTTTTTTTTTTTTTTTTTTTGCCAAAAGTGAAGTGTCAACATATTCGTATTTACTGTTCAAATAAACACCAGATGTTATGTGTTTTGACAGCTCATTCAGGCATGACTTTGACAACTTCATTTCAATGAATGTAATTTCATCGGTAAGTATGAGAAACAGAGAAACAATAGCTAATAAATTTTAATGTCACCTTATTATTGAAAAATTTTACAATTGTTTGATAAGGTATCAAAGTTCTGTACAATGTGACCTATTGCATTTAAGGTGAAGTTGAAGTAAAAAAACGCCATTAGGCGATGACTTGTTTACAAGAGGCTTTTTCCTATTGAGTGATGTCCAAGGACTGTGACGCTACATTTATGACGTTCTACATATCTACCAGCAAACTTTTTCAGCAATTTTTTTCCACATAAAAAAGTTATTACCGCGAAGTTAGCCCGCAATTCTCAGCC
>JAULBM010156566.1:0-18081 GCA_032357055.1 Geukensia granosissima | reverse complement strand
AAAATATCAAAAGAATCGGTTCACCCCATCAAAAGATAAGTTGCGGAAACCTATGTGTCCACAGACAAGATGCCGACACCGACGCCGACGACGACGCCGACGACGACAACGCCATAACATAATACGACCGCAAATTTCTGCGGTCGTATAAAAATAAAACAAGTTTATCTGGAAATGTGTTTTTGAAAAGTGCTACAGAAACTGGGTCATAATAAGGTTACAACAACAACAATATAGTGTACAAGTGATTTAAAACAACATTACATTTTTAGGTGCAAAAAAATCATTGAAATAGCATTTTTGCATTTAACAACTGAATTCCCAAGCAGCTAATTTATTTAAACATGAATCAGGCACGAATTTTAGTGGTGGGAAAATTTTGTTCTGCTCTTAAACCTAATTACTCTACTGGTGGAAGTTAATTCTATAAAATAATAAACGTCTCGTTAATGTGTTTTTAATTATGCTTGCTGCTTCAATGGCTTAACTAGATGTGTGTGAACAAAAACAAAATATTTACACTTAAAAAAAGACAAGAAGCAAGACAAATAGTATGGGTTATTTGAAATTCAAAATTATCAACAAAAATTTTGGTGGAGGACGCAAAAATATACTTTGTCAATAAATTGTTTGTTTGTTTGTTTGTTTGATTGGGGTTTAACGCCACTTTCAACAATATTTCAGTCATATCCCAGCGGTCAGTTTTACTGGTGGAGGAAGCGGGAGTACCCGGAGAGAATCATTGACCTTGTCAATCTTTATGAATCCATGGACTAAATAAACTATACAGGTCATAAAGTAAAAACACTGATAAGCCAAAATGAAATATAATTATGACAATCAGGGAATTTTACATATAACAATGTTGGAAAGATGTACACTGTATCTTTTCAATATACATTCCAGTATCCAAAAATAAAACAAGAGCAAATAAATCAAGTTGTGTTCAGTGGACTGATTCAGAAATTCAACTTCCGTCCTTGTAAAATGCATTGCACAATCTCAACGTCGTTATAAATCATGTCTTGACCAATGAAATTCAACCAGAACAATGACGTTTCCAGAATTTCATTGCATTTCTGCAATGGTCCGTTAATTTCAGCATATATTGTTAAATAATCAAGTTGAACAAACAACATGGATAATCATATTATAATTCTGTCTTGCCTTTTGCTCTTGTCTAAGGGATTGTCTCTTCATATCTTGTTGTTTTTGTCTTTCTTTCACTTGTTTTTGCCAACATTGTTGTTGAAGCCTCCATAATTCTTTCTGCAAGTTATTACACTTCTCTTCTAAATTTTCATTTTTTAAGGAATCAAGTTGTTGCTGCAACCTACAAGTGATTTTTTAAAGAAAACATCACCATAATCTTATAATGTAAACCTGTGGTACATGCACCCTCATTTTATAGCCTCTCTATAATGGCGACCATCATTTATTAAATGTCCCATTTTCTTAAATTACAATTTCAATATAAATATTCCTTCAATCTACGCAGTCCTCGCATGTTGCTAAAATTTTGCATGAGTCCCAAAGGTGGCATCATAAGGAGGGTGAACTGAACACTGAAACCTGTCTACAATGAAAGTTGCTATACCAAAAATCAGTGTAATGTACACAATTTTGTCAGACCAAGGCTTTACAATTTCATGTAAATTATGTATAAAAAAACATTTTCTTTTCCAATGGTATTTCTTTTTTCACCTGTTTAGTGTTCACATAACCAAAGTTAATATGGGTTAACTCAGGCAAGTGTGATTTTGTCACATTGTTTTTACACTAGGTTTAATTTAATCTGGATGAACTTACCGGTAATTCACATTAAGTTAAACCAGATTAAACTGAAGTGTGAGCATAAAATTTGAGTTAAATCTGATCTCCTTGCTTATTAATTATGTTAACTCTGGTCTTTTTGATTCTGTACATTCAGTTTTAATACAGGTTAAGTTAAGGCATAAGTTCGATACTGGGGTCTGGGTGGCTGAGTGGCTTAAGTAGTTAATTTTAAACTTACCTGTACAGATCACTATAGCCTTTCACCTATACAATGTGAGTTCTTTCCTGACTTTGTAATATACATTGCACATGATAAGGTTTGTCAGTTACCTGCTCAACTGCTCAACTGTGAGGTTCTCTCCAGTTTCCTCTAGAAGTTTAACTGATGGCCGCAATATTACAAGTTCATTGCTAGTGTGAATGCAATGAGTTACCAGTTTTCTGGCTTAACTTGTTTCAGATTAAGTTGAGCCTAGTGTAAACAGACCTTTTAACATGTTTGATGTTAAATTGATTGTTGATTGGCCCTGAACTCTTCTATTTAGTGGAAATGAAGAAAACCGTCTTTACAGGATCAAATACTTAAACTGAAAGACAACTTTTGTTTTTTAACTAAGTGCTGTTTGACAATGCAATATTGGGTCTTGATGGCCAAGTGGTCTACAGGTAAATGATTTAAACTTAACTGTACAGATCACTGTAGCCTTTCATCTATACCACCTGACTATTAATGCCTGCATGACTCTGTACCATACAAAATAAAATGTGTGTTTAATCCATATAGCACTTGATACTGTTTGTCAGTTACCTCCCCAAGGACTGTAGTTCTCTAATGGCACTCTGGCTTCCTTCACCAGTAAAACTGACTGCCCCAAAATGACTGAAATATTGTTGACAGTGGAGTTAAACCCCAATCAAATTAAAACAAAACAAAGACAATGCTATATGCATATCACAGCTTTAGATTCATTAACCTGATAAATTCAGGATTTTTGGTGGGTGATTTTAATACACTTTCTTTTTCTTCTGTAGCACATCTCTCATTCTTTAACTGTCTGTTAAGATCTGAAATGTAAAGTTTTCATGCTGGTAGTTAATACTTGAAGCTTTTGTCATTGTACATATACCAGGTATATAAAACCAATAGTCTAATAAAACTCGACACATTTTTGACTTAAGGAAAAAAAAACTTTGTGGCAACTCCTTCCAAGAAAATACTTGATATTTTCTGTTTTTTAAACAAGGAGTTTCCACAAAAAGTATTTCAAATTCAATGACAATTGAAAGAGTTTTCTGCACATTCATGTTATTTTTAATCTCCCTGTCCTACCATCTCATTTGTTTTTACTACCTGCCCAAGGTCAGTGAACTCCACCAGTAAAACTGACCTGGTAGATATGAGTGAAATGTTGTTAGAGTGACATTAAACCCCATTCAGACAAACATTTATTTTTAAGTTTAAACATAAAGAAAACAAGTTTACAAGATCCTGTTACTTAAAAGTTTCATTACATTACATACAGGAGATTTAACCGGATTCAATGCTAATTAAGTTGTCTGTTGTGTTACCTATTATAAAAACAACAGCTGGAAAATTTATAATGAACTTTCCATGACAAGACATTAAAGTGACAATCCAAAGTGGATCTTATAATATAATTTCACTAAAATCTGGGAAAATCCAAAATAAAATTCCAGGTCTTTTCCAAATTTCCAGGTCCTTTTATAACCCTGAAAATAAAACCAAATAAAAATCAAATTAAAACTGAAGTGGTTTTCAGAAGAGTAGATCTTTAAGTAAATAATAATGGAAGGTCAACAAATTTCAAGTGAAAGCAAAAAGCTCAGTTTGTCTTTCAATTAAGCCAGGTGAGCTTAAAATTGAAAAAAACTGGAAACAGTGATTCAAACTAATGACTAATGGTCTGCAACAATTTCTCTTGCTTCCATACAATATGATAATAGCACTTACCACTCATCTGTTTTTCTAGTTTAGCCTTTTCTTCCTCCAACTCTTTAAATTGGCTATTCAATTCTGATTCTACTTTTTTCTTCTCTGTATATTTTTGGCTTGCTGCAGAAGAAATAAAAGTATATATAATATCATTCAAAGTTTCAAAACAAAATATCCAAGTAGTCTTTTCCAACATCACCTCAAATTTACATACATGTACTACTTGTGTAAGACAGTAAAATTCATTCAAAAGATATATCTGTAAATACAAAATCGTTCTTTTGATATCAATTTCTATTGTTTATGTAGTTGCAGTCAAATTACAATTTTATGTTAAAGAAAGGTAAATTTCAAACTAGAAACTGATCAATACACTGAAGATAAACATAGGTTTCACAATAAGTATCACAGGTTATCAACTCAAATAATTCAATTTCAAAATTAATAATAAATGAGCCTCTGGTGAGTTTATTATTATTTTGAAATTAGATAACCAGAGTTGATAAGCGATATACTGCTCCCATGAGTTGTGAAATCTGTTTCTCTATTTTTTGTTGGAATTTATGCACTAAATAAAAGAGGATCTCACAATGTAAGACTTTACCAGACAGGCAAAATGACAAAATAGAAATGTCCCAAAAATTTATTAAATCATAGGACAGGCCAATAAAATGTGAGTGTCTGCTTAATCACTTAGTGATAAATTTACAAGTCTCGTTATATATTTCAAATATCAGTTCATGAAAGAAATGGATAAAATACCTGAATCATAATTAAGAAAAATCATCCTACTGTATAACAATTATAGGTTAATATATTTGGAGATCTTATTTTTACAATATCACAAATTTGCACTAAATATAAAGAGTATTATTATACTTCAGTTCTACAGAACACATTCCTACTCTGAGAACTTCTAAACTTGACATAATTTATTAATTATTCTTTGTCATAAATAAAGCACTAGTGTGATAACTTATTTTCACCTTAGGAATTTAAAACCGCTTCAGTTATATCAAAGGGAGATAATTCTTTAGTTTCTCTTTCTTTAAACACTGCACAAACGTTAAAATATTTGAGAGTGTTCGGTAAAATACATTTCTTAAAATTCAGGTTGAAGTGTATTATCAAAATAAACACCCTAGAATATTTTTTCCATTGTGGCAAACCTTTGGGAAAAATAACCTTCCAAGGGTAATAAGTTGGATATCATCCTACTAGCTGGGCAGGCCATAACTGTATATGACACCAATATTTTTACAACTAAAAATTTTGTTGATTTCATAGTTAAAGTGTTAACAGCTTTTTATGATTTCTAAAGACCACAAAGAAAGCCATGGTTATTCCCCCAACAAAACCAAGGTATAAAGCTTTACCGGTAGAAGATTGTACATTCAGAGATGTCAAAAATTGTCAGATCTCCAGATTCAAAGGTTCAACAGACACCCTTATGGTGTCCCTCAAGATTTTTGGCTTAAGGGTTTGGTAAAATTTATTTTTGTGTCATGCCAAACATTTTTGGTATGATTATCTACCTCGTTCATTTGACTCTTTAACAGGTAATCTAAAACACACTATCTGACTTGTTGCTTATTCTCAGTTTGCAGTAATATAAAAATAGGAGATGTAGAATGATTGTTCGTAACACAGCCATCCATCAAATAACAGTTGAAATTAAACTAAGCACATTCTAATTAGTTCTAAATATGTAGTGATAAGTTATGGATTTTTTTACTGGACATGTTTCCTATTATGAATATCAAAACATTTATCAAATTGTGGTGACAAAATTAAGTAAACAGCATGGCCTAAGAGTGGCCAATTTCATTTTCTGAAAATTGTAAGCCTGGAAAGAAGTGTTAGGTCCAACAAACAGTTTTTAGGTAGGTCCAACAAAAGTTCTGATCTTGATGGACCCACAACCTGCAAGTTATCAAGATATTTTGCTATCTCTGTACATGTATAAAACATACTGAATAAATTTTAATTCAGTTTTAGACACAGATATAGCTTGTTTTGCCACTTTATAATAGATAAGTGTGTCAGATTTTTTCCTGCAAAAAAAATATGCAAAAATTTTTATAATAAAAGAATACCTTCTTTAAGCTGTTCATATCTCTCTTTCAGACCTATGATTTTCTGTTGAGTTATATTCTCTCTGATAGCTTGACCATCACTAATAAGACTGTAACTTGCAACAAACTCTTCCACTTCCATACAAAAAGTCTCGGTATCTTGATTCTTTTTTGATAACACTTCATTCTTAAAGATGTTAATACAAATGTATGTGCATTGCCTCCCTTGCAATTTGTAAAAATAACATAGACACCACATGTACAGGCTTAAATATTATGTACTTGAAATTAATTTTTCCACTGATTCTTATTGTATATGTACTGTGATGTCCCAATGACCTGATTTTTATCCTATAGCTTTTAAAAATATTTTATAGTCAGGTTCTTACATGGTTACAAGGAATTATTAGTACCTATCAATCCCTAAAGCTAGAATAAGGTGATACATGAAAGAAAATATTTATCAAATATAAACAAAGTTCTTTAGACATTTGATTTTTCAAATATTCTTTTAAAAGTGAAAAAAAAGCAGAGTTATTTCCCCTACCATGTTTTTTCCATACAGTTTTGTTGTTTGCGTTTCATTTCTAAAAACACTTATCAAATTGTGGTAACAAACTGTTGAATTGATAGTACAAGACTTATATTTTACACTGGGTTTAATCCACTGTCTGATTTTCAATATAAATGGCATGCTAATGTTACCCTTGATGCATGTATCTTCCTGTCCATCTTAAGGTTAGTAAATCATCCTTACCACTTGAACCTTTAGTTTCTCTTTCTCTTCTTTAAGTAGATTCAACTGTTCACTGAGAGCTTTTTCTTTATTTTGTAGCAATTTTCCTGAAAGTTCTTCTTCATTTAACTGTTGGACCTATTTATTTTGAAAAAAGAGTTAATTTTGATTTAAAAAATGATTAATTAAAACATCTAAAGAACTATTCTATTTAAAAAAAAAACATTTTGTGTTAAAAATATGTTAATGGAACTGTTTCATTCCTGTAGTCATACCACATTTACTAATTTATCAACATTTAAATCTAATGCTATAATCATGATATCCAGTTTTTTTGTTGTTATTTAATTGTTTTGCACTCCTGGCATTTTTAACCAAATATTCTTAACTTAGCTAATACCTTGGCTGCCAACTGCCCTTGTAGACATACACATTCTTTCTCTGCCTCTTGTATCTTTTCTTTGAATTGTTGTACACTTGATTTGACTAAAATATAATATTAGTCAAATGTCAATTGCTGAAGTATATCTCCTGGGTCAAAATAGTGGTAATTCAATTCACCCTCTTCCCTCCCTGAGGTGATGTGACAACAATATTTGTTTTTTCTTGTACTTTTTTCCTGTTTCGTGAACATCCATTTTTTTTTTTGGTTGGATTTATCCATTTTTCTGAAAACAAGGAAGCTGACCTTGGTTAAATTTTTAAAAAGCCTTACACAAATTGCCACATAGATAGTTTTTTATTTTTTAATTGCTTCTAAGACTGGAATCATATAAAAACTTATCCTTGACTTGATTAGGATCAGACATATAATAACTTTTACAGTAATCAAAATTCAGATGGTAACCGCATTCTGGTTTGTGATACAATACTTGCATGGAACAGATTCTTGTTAATCAAACATTCACAAGCATTATGGCTTATTGGAAATTTCAAGTCTTTATCTTAGAGATATTTTAAAAATTTTTTGTCAAGAAGTAGAACCTAGTGAGTCGTCCAATAAAACATAAAAAATTGAAGTATTGCCTTTGTCAGGTACTTTGCAGGTACATAAAAAGTGTGTTTTGTGGGACATTACCCATTGTAATTTTTTGCCTTCTTAAATAATAAATTTTCAAAATCAAATGATATAAACTTGTATAAATTGCTGCATAAAGTCATTAAAGATGGGAAAGAAATTTTGCTATTACATGTTAAGTTTTATGTTATTCAATTGGCATTCTACGGGCCCTTTAATAAAACCTGGTTGAGAGAGTTATCTCCCTTTTATTTTGTAATTCCCAAAGACTCAGTTGAAAATAATATAAAAACGAAAATAGAGGATCACAAAGATTCATCTTTTTGGCAGGCAATTGTATCTATTATGCTAGTGTTTACCATTCATGTACAAACAATTTGCACATGGATAGTTAACACAAGCAATAAGCATATAATTAAGTTACAAGGTCAGTGATCTTTTTGCAATTTTTTAGATTAAAAAATTTAACACCATTTATTAAGCCTACCAAATTTAACTTTAAATTTTTAACATAGAAGGCAACTAACTTTCATATAAAAAGTTCTTTCTCTCTTGAGCTCTACGTTCTGTGTGAATTATTTGTTTGAATAAATCGTCTAAAGAAGTCATTGCGATTTTTTTCTAGACGCGCCAAAAAAACTTGTGCATTATCATTACAATGCATTAAAAAGCATTAATTATTTCTTTGTTTTAAGCGTCTAAATGATTAAGATAAATTGGTTTTCCCTTTACATTCGAAACATGCGAATTTTTTCTGCAACAGTGAACGACAAAACGTAAGAGTGTCCGAATGAGTTCCTGGTATCGCAGGTAAACAATTTCCACGAATTTATGACGCATACAGATTAAAATTGTAATGTTTAAATATAGAAATAATTATACGATATAAATATAAACATGGCAGAGGGTGGAGACAACATACAAACAAATTCTGTTGAAGAAGGAGGCATGGCAGGAATCGAAGAGAACGAAGACGTCGTAATGCAGCGGCTTTTGCAGCAAATGAAAAGGTATATTTTTCACATTTTCTCAGCATCATGTCCTGATATGCTAGAAAATGAATGGATGATTGAAGTCGAGTAAAATTAAAATAAGACATATTAAGCAATTTTAACTTGTAACTATAGCCATCTATTTGGACTTTAAAAAAATTTTGCCTAGCAGTACTCCCTCTAATAAGTTACTAGCAGGATTGCGTCTATATCAAATAACAGGATTTAAAATAAAAATATTAATTGGACTACTGGCCACTGAATTTGTAGAGAGGGGGATGTGAATGAGTTAGGGACCAGTCGTCATTTATCTCCAGGGATGGGCCGGCAAAAAAGTAGGTGGTGTCAAAGAAAAAATAGCAGTACTTGAAGGAGGGTTATGTATTTTTTGACTAATAGACAGGGGGGGTTATGATTTTTTGTAAAGAAAAATCATTTACACATGTACTTGTGCAACATCTAGAATTTTATACATATTAAATGTCTTGTGTATTAAAGCATAATAAAGCTTTTTAAAAAAATGCAAAAAGGGGGGGGTCAACTTTATTTGGTAAATGAGAAAGGGGGATTGAGAATATTTCTGTGTTTAGAAAAAAGGGTAAGTTATTTTTTTCCGGGAACATTTTTTATTTTGACGGCCCACCCCTGGAGATAAATAATGACCCGTCGCTTATTTTTCACTTGTGCAGTATTCATTTACCACATTGTGCACTATTATATTATCACCACAAACATCAATAGAGATTCAAATATGCTACCTTAACATAATTTGATTTGATGATAAATATTGTCCATCAATTAAGTATCAGCCAAATACATATTTCCTGTCAAAGTTAAATTGAAAATTAAATTACAGTGACAGAATGCATGAGTTGAGACAACTACAGCATGGTGAACGACCTGTGACCGGCAGAGACTCCAGAGATAACATCAATTCCTTCTTTGCCAAGAGACTGGAAGCAAGAGCTGCAACAGGAGGGAAAGAAAATGTACCTGTAAATGTTGACAATGTTGAAGAACACAGACCCGATACAGTTGTAGTTGAAATCCAAGGACTTGTTGAACAACATCGAGTGTCTAATGTGTTAACAACAAACTTTAGACGCCAACTGGAAAATATAATTAGGGGATCAATTTCATCAGTTACAAGAAACCATTCGCCAAGACCTTCACCAGCAAGTTCAGCCAGACCATCACCCTCTCCACAAAATTCTGAACGTCAATCACCTGTTCCAGTGCCACGTTCACAAAATGTAGAGCGTCAATCACCTGTGCCTGCGCCACAACCAAGAAATACAGCTATTCTGCAACACCTTAATGAGCGCAGTAGGAGTAACAGCGTTGCAAGTACTAACAGTACCGTGTCAAGTAAGTTGGTCTTTTTAGTCAAAAAAGGAATTATGCCTTGATGATAAAATATATCATAATAAAAATGTTAAAAGTTGTCTTGAGTAGCTGAGAACTTCAAAGGCAGTAAAACAAGAACTTATTTTTTATAAATATCAGTAAGTCCGCTGTATTTGTTCATTTGTGCAAGGCTTTGCAAAGGGATAAATGTACTGAATTCAACACTGCAGTCATCAATTTATAACATTTCTATGTAAATTATCTAGCTGTCAGATGAGAATAGTTTTGTCAATCCTTGTTACTTTAAATTTGTATAATAGTTATATGCAGATAATTGCAATACATTAAAAACATTGTAACAAATAATTATTTTGCATAGTTTCTACTTGCCTGTATTTTGTTATTGCTATATTTGTTATTTTTAGGTGAAAATGATGTTGCACCAGTCAATCCACCAGCTTTTCCAAGGGTAGAGCAACTTGTTCCTCCAGAGTAAGTGTATGAGACATATGTTCAGTAATCTAATTTAGAAAAGAAATATTTGAATATGATTCAGTATAATGCATGTATGTAGAATAGTAGAATGAACAAATGGTATGTTCGAACGGACAGAGAAAATTTAAAAGTGTATTTCATAAATTATTTTTCTCAGTAGAATTTGTTATGAGTGTATTCTACCTATGTATGCTGGTACCAGTATATGTATACCATATTATTTGATATTCAAATCAGATAACAGTCTAAATCTAGTATATTATATACTATATACATGTACATGAACATGTAATTGTTAGTGCATTACTGCAAATTATCTCCCCTTTTTGCCCAAATCCACAGTAATGGTTTTGAGAAAATCTTTTGAAGGAATAACATCTTGAATAATTTTGTCCTCTCTTTTGCATCCAACGGTTGAATTTGATTTAATGTCTGTAACTTCTCATGTTATTAGGACCATTTAATTTAAATATTCATAATGCTTATTGAAAACTTTAGATATACTCTGTACTGGAGCTAGCCTATAATATTCCATGTTTCAGTAGAACCACACACTAGAAGCATTGAACACACTCTTTTAATTCAATATCACAGTGGCTTCCCTGTTGGCTGTTACTTTTATTATTATGGGGACAACCTTGTGGTAAATTCTGTATTTAGTTGCTTACTTAAAAAAATCATTCTAACTTCAGCGTTCAGCCAGCAGTCACATTGGATGACATAGAGAATCTTCACAGAGAAACCATTGTACAAGAAATCAGTGAACTTGTCCATAGACAGCTTGTGACAACATCCTTAGAAAGCACCTTTAGAAATGTTTTGGAGATAACTATGCAGGTAGGTTGGAGCTTTTGGTTGTAAAAAATATCTCTATATTAAGTCTATTTCTACCAGATTTTCTTGTGAAAGGTTTAAATATGTCTTGTCATACATCTCAAATATTCCCAGACATGCTTAATATGTAAGTCCAAGTTTAAAATTTAATATGGGAATTGTTAAGATTTATGTCACAGAAAACATAAAATGAATGAAGAGAATTTATAACCATAGTTAATGTTTATTCCTATATATTATATATTGTACCTATATGGAATATTTATTTATCACTGTTCTATTGAAGGATCGTCTTGGACAAACAAACACTGATGGTGAACGAGTTCAAGAATTTGTCAGATCCATCCGACCTACACAACCTATTCAACGTAATGATTTCTCCAACATTGGTCTTCCACCTCAGAATGATAACTGGGACAATATATCAATAACAAGTGTTAGTGCACACACTGTTCCACATACACAGGTAATGTATAGCAATAAAAGTGTATTATTAGAAAGGTTTATCATTTTACAGGTAGAGTTGAAACAGGATCACCACTGGCATTCATTCTTAATTGAATTTTAAATCTCTAAATGTCATATCGGTTCTATGTGTAATTGCTTAAAAGATACAACATTTTATTCTGACACGAGATAACTGTAAAACCCTTATTATCCCCCTTTATGCATACAACCTTTTTGCATACGTTAAAATGTGGGTTTACCAATTGGTCCTTCAACACATACAAAGTTATTTAAAAGAAGATTTTACATCAGTGTAGACCACTTAATAAAATTCAAAGCAAATATGAAATTACTCTAGACAGTAATAAAATTATTTATTTATTTTTAAAATCACCAATCTTTGTAATTTTGGGAAAACCTTGAATATGTGAAATATACCTGTATGTCTTATTTATGAAGATTTTACTTTTAGACAAATGCACACTTAAGCAGAGAAATTCATAGTTTGAAGAGCCAGCTGGAAGAAATGAAGAATATGATGAGACTTAGCTTTGACCTTCAGCTTGACATTCAGAGGGCAATCAGACAGGAAGTTGCAGCTGCTCTAGCGCAAGTTCAAGGTTAGTAACTATAGATATGGGGAAGAATGTACCTTTCTCAAAGTAATAATGATAGTGCTGAAATTATCCTTAATATACATTGATTGTAAAAACTAAGGAAATTTTACCTATAGTTCTATGTATTTTTGTAACAATTGCCTTCTGACAGAAATAACAAAATGATACATGTACCCAGTTAATACACTCTATTCAGGACACCAGGATTAAAATTTTTCCAGAGGTAGTGAATTAAGCATCGGGCAAGTTATTTTTTAATTTTTTTTTTATATTCATGTCATTTGAGCAATGTCCAATTAACCAGAAAAAGTAGTAATTCAAGAAATTTCTAGAGCACTGTATAAAATTGTTATTATGTATTGGATGATCATCACAGAATATTTCTGCTCTGGTTATTACAGGTGGAGCAGAAGGAACCAGTACAGCAACAAAAAGTAAACCAGTCAATGACACTCATTGTTTGATTTGTTTAGACAACCATTCTGACTCTGTTTTATATCAGTGTGGCCATATGTGTGTCTGTTATGCTTGCGGACGACATCTTATCTCACAAGGTGCTAAATGTCCAGTTTGTCGAGCTCCAATCAAAGACATTATAAGGGCTTATAAATGTAATGAGGACTGATTTTGTGAATATCAGACAGTTGGTTAAGCAGTTGTAGGAAATTGCTGGTCATCCTGTGTAGCTCGGATAGTTATAATTTGCAGATAATCAAACCATTTAATCATTGATTACATCTCATTGTGAAATGACTCAACTATTTACAAAGCATAAAAAACAGTTTGAAGAGGAAGATATATAAATGTTCCTCAATTTTTATCTGTGATATTTTGATAATTATGGCATTATCTTTGGCCTAAACAAAACAGATTATTGATGGGAAGATTTGTATAAATCTTTCTCATCTGTTGTTTGTGATATTTTTATATAATAAATTAAAGCATTATCTGAAATATAAGCAGAACAATAAAATCTTTCACACAACAGAAAAACCAAATACAACCTTGTCATGAGAAGATTGTTATGAACTTCCTCATCAGTTTTGTGTAATATTTTAAAACTATGATACATTATCTGTGGCCTAAGCAAAAACCCAAAACTTTGTTCATACTTTCTCATGTTAAAACATATGTTGAACCCTGTTTAAGGGCCCTGAATCTCAGTTAAATAGAAATAAAATTATATGCAATTATTTTCTACATCCCACAGTGCAGTGACACATTGATTAACAATGTTTCTGCTTAAGTTGCTGCTTAGTGTCAATGGAAATTAAGATATGAAGGTAAAGATTTTCCCAATTCAACAATTAGCCAACTCCAAATTAATTAATAGTTCTTTGAATTGCCCCTTGTCCCTCAGATTATGGATTAAAATTTTCAAAAAAACTTTATTCACCCCATTTTTTCCATTTTAATTTTAGAAATTTTCATTGTTATTCCTAAATATAAAAAAAAAAATTTTCTTGCTTGCTCCTAAAAGAATACAAAATGAGGGGGGGGGGGGGAGTTTAAACTGCTGTGTTCGCATCAGTTTTTGAGGTGCCATTGCAAGAAAAAAAATTTAAATTAAAAATTTCGCTTGTTCACACCTTTTTTTAACTAAAAATCTAAATAACTAGAAATAAATTTGGAGTTGCCTTGGTTAAATTGTTTTCATTTTGTTGTTTAACATGGGCATAGACATTTTATACCATGTATCATGGTGGATGACATTAATATCTAGCTATATATTGAAACGGAACTAATCATGTAAAAATGAGTATAGTCAAAGGAAGCATTTTATACATGTATTTTATATATTATATGTGAAAACCTTAAGACAATACTTTAATAAGGCAAAGACAAAACTACCTGTGTTTCTTGTGACATGCTCTAAAACTAGGGTCAGAAGTTGTGCAAAACTTTTGATTTTTCAAAAGTCTTTGAATGGTTTATTGAGACACATTCCCACTTGAATTGGGCTTTGTCGAAAAATGGAAAAGGCACATAAATTAGGATCAGCGGAAACACAGGTTCCTTTTTTGGCCTAAGAACAGGAACTTTTCTGTTTCAAGTTAATAGGAAAAAAGTTGATTAGTGGATGCTTCATAATGACTTTTATCCCTGATAATGATAACTTTGTTTTCACCATCAATTAGTATTCAATATTATATAATGAATAGAAGTGCAATATGGAGTGGTTTGTTGATAATTGTTAATATGTTATGTTTTGTTTGTTAGAAATAAGTGATTATGTGAAATTAAAATTGTATTTTAAAAAACTTTAGAATATACAACCTTTGGTAGCAGCTGAAATTTGGTCATTTTGGCCAGTTTTAGGACCTCCTGGTTTCCATGGCAACCTGGAGCATAGACCCATTAACTCCATACTGTGGCTGCAGGTAGATTGGGCCACAGTCTTTTCAACCATGATGTATGAAAGTTATGTCTAGGTGTAATATTGCTCTCAGTCAGGGTTGTTGGAGCCAAAATTGTAAATTTTGGCGATTTTTAACTTATGGGAGGTTGGCAAAATTCAAAAAAAATTTTTTTAAATATTTCCAATGTTTTGGAATATGCAACAGCCATGGTTGTTGTGGCAAAACAAAAAAATGATTGGGTTTTGACCAAAATTCCAGAGGTCCAAATGACAGCCCACCCCAGGCTAAACTGCCATTTTGGCAACTTTTTTACAATCTGGGTAACATCTGATGATACTGTCAGCAACAGCTTGTGTATGATGCTCTTATTTGTAGAATTTCTTTTAGCTACTAGATCTGGTTACCATCAGGCCCATCACAGGGGCATTTCAAGGTGTCTTGGGAGTCTAAGGGGGTTAAAACTAAAGAGAGGACCCATATATCCTTGAAGATACATCCGCTATGAAAGGGCTAATGGCTTTCTTTCTTCTACATTCACCTTGACAAAGGTCACTTAATATGACCCACATGCGCCATGACCCATCTCTTAGTGTTATTGAGATATACTGACTTGGAAAAGGGCCATACCCTAATTTTTAAAACTTTTATTTCTCATCCCATTTTGATGGGTATCCTGTGAAAAATGCAACAAAAGTTTCCTGAGGCATTTTTAGTAGCATTAACCAATTTACCAACTGCAAAAATTTAGGTCTTATTATGTTATGGCACAGTTGCGTCAGTGTTTTGTCCATGGAAAGATTGGTTTTGCAGGATTACTTTTGTCTTTTTAATATTTTGGAACATTGATTTTTTGTACAAGATAAAAGGTGATATTTATTTTGGGTGATCTAGCCCCACACATGTTTAGGGAAAGACTTAAGGGATTTTTCTTATATTTTAAAGTCAGTTCTCTATTTCTTGTCTGATTTTAATGGTTTTTTCTTTGTACTCCCATGTAAAAATATGAGATATAAAAATAGGAGATGTGGCATGATTGTCCATGAGACAGCCACCCACTAAATGACAGTAGAATTTAAACTTCTAAAGGTCCCGTAAGTCATCACTGGGATTCAAGTAAATAATCCTTTTCCTTTCCTAAATGGTGTACTTAGAATTATATGAAATCCATTTCTGAGGGTACAGCTTTGCTATGTACTGGGTATATTGACCTATGACCATGTTCCTTTGACAATGGAAATGACCATCCTGTTACTGTTGTAGCTGAGAATTTGGGATAAGCAGTTTTTATTATTGAGACAAAAAACACTTGGGTTTGTGGGAGAGTTTTAATTAATTTTTCTTTTGAACTGCAATAAAAACCTTTGGGTGAGAGGTTAAAAGACGGGGTAGGTCAGGTGACCAGAAACACTAATTATATAAACCAACTAGATTTATGCACATCAACAAGATCACAGTTTCTGTAAAAATACAATAGGTAATGTCTTTCTTTAATAGACATGAGCAAGTTTTATGTTTGCTGGATTCAATTAAGAAAAATGGATGTAAGCTTCAATCTTTATTAAGAACAGCACCTATTGTATTTACTATTGCCTAACTAAACAGTGTAAAGACTTATTAGTAGATATTCATGATACAAGGCAAACTATTAAGAACTCATAAGAGTTTATGTGTCATTAAGTCACCATAAATGAATCATGATGAATTTACAGAAGCATTTGGTGTACATGCATTTAATTCAGAGACAAAATATGGGTCAAAAAGTCAACACAGTGAAATATATATCTTTGTGACAAGTTTGTCAAGCATATTTGACATAACTGAGCCTCTCCTTCTGATAAGATTTCAGGCATTGACAAATTAATTCTAAACAAAATAAGATAAACCAACAGCCAGCTTTTCTCTATTTCTGAATTTCACAGATCTTAATAAAAATTTGTAACACCAAGTTTGCAAGGAATCTCATTTTGAAATTTTTTCCATCCAGCACTTTTTTAATTCTTACTTTTAAAAAAAATTAAAATTCAACAACTCTTATGGATCTAATATCATTTACCATTAATAATAAAACTGTGGGCATGGCAAGAAAGAGAGACTCGTTGAAATGAAAATCAGGAAAGTACAGAAAATGTAAATTCTCACCTTTTTCAACACAGTTAATTCTGTCAGGTGCCAGAAGCATATGGTCTGGACAAGCACATTTAAATTTTGGTGTATTTGGATCATCAGATTTCACACTCGGTGATGGTAAACACAGGTATTGACATCCTCCATTATTCAAAGCACAAACATTGTCTCCTATTTAAAAAAATGTATTCTAATTTTTCTATATCAAAGTCATGTGTTCATACCCAAAATCAGCTATTTAATTAGATATTTATAAACAACTAAATGTATTTAAAAAGAAAAAAAAACAAAGAACAGTTCAGTTTAGGGCTGTTCCAGAAAAAATTCTATGGGGGGGCGGGGTTGAAGGCACTTTTAATTTGACCCAACCACCTATAGAAATTTATTTTTTTTGCACCACAACCTATAGAATTTATTTACCAGGAGACCCAACAACTCACAGAATAGAAATTATATAAGATGCAACAACCTATAGAATTTGGAAAAAGAATTCATATCACATATCGGAAGTCTTTTTGTACAATTGCTAAAAAACCCTCTTTCAACCAGGAAACTCAGACATTTGGACCGACATTGCAACACATTTCTCAGTAGTTCTGAATTTTCCATTTTAAACTGATTTTTAAAGCATTTTTTATTAGGATTTGGTTTTATATCAGATAATTTATATAGTTTATCTTTCCCTATCATGTGAAAAGAAGGCCAATCAGGCAATGATACAGGATTCTTTACATTTGACTACCTGATCTGCTCTCGAACAGGAAAACACACGTCTCAAACGTATTATTTCCTTCTATGATTATCTGATGAATGCAACACAATATTGACAAACAACAACCACCCATAGAATTCAATTTCAATTTCAAACAACTATCGACAGAATTCAATTTCAGATCTAAGCAACTGCCAACAGAAATAAAATAAACCATCATACAACCACCAGTAGAAAAATATATCGTCTGCCATCAAAAACTCCCAGGTATTTTTTGTGAACATCTACAACCTATAATATGGGTGATCTGTAACATAATTTTTTACTAGTAATATGCAATTGTCTAAGTAAATAAAGAAATCCCAACTTTAAAAAATTTTAAGTATTTAATAAAAACCAAATAATGAACAAAGGACCTTGGCCACTTTCCCATGATAATATTTCAAAAAGTATGGCCAATTTCAAAATATTCGAAAACACTGTGAATTTTGATAGAAATGTGTAGTAAAACTATTTTTTAATGAAAACTCAGTTCAAGAAGTGCGTGTAAAGATCAAATTATTATTAAATTTGATATCCAAAAGTCCCGACAAA
>JAULBM010156455.1:0-18082 GCA_032357055.1 Geukensia granosissima | reverse complement strand
TGATTTATTGTTTGCTAACTTGTTTCCGTCCTGAATATGCATGAAATATTTGCCAGTGGACGTTAAACAACAATCAATCAATCAATCAACCAAAGAAACCGCAAGTCTTACCCAGTCCAGCATAGCCAATTTTAAGAACACACAGATAATAGGATCGTCTGAATTGACAAGTCACTGAAAGTGGCGGGTTGAATCAGTTTTATACGGTTACCCTAAATCCCACATTCAAAGCTAACTAAAACAAGGAATAACTAATCAAGAATATATGGAAAGACAGACCAATGACCAAAACATAAACTTAATGCCGAATCAAACAAGGATTAACTATTCTATGTAAGAAGGAAAGCCGAAGGATAAAGAGATTAATGTTGTGAATAACGTAGAAAACAAGTAAATTTAAACAGTGACTTCAAACGTTGTGGGAGGATGATTGTGATTAGGTACAAAGCAACTTAAAAGCTCTCAGCCGGACAGTATTTCAAACGATCATCTAATGCATTATATACCCACCCAAACAGTTGTCCCCGGTTCATTTTACCTTTATATGTTACAAAATGTGTATGAATGTATAAAAAATAAAGATGTCAGTTGACTAGCAAACAAATTACGTCAAAATGTTTTAATTACATGTCAATATTATTCCGTAGACAAATTATGAATAACATTCTTTCATATTGCTAATTAATGCTGTAATGAGATTACAATTAGCGGACAAACCTGTCTGTTCATGTTAAATGAATTCAAATCATTATACATATTGTTCGCAATTCAAGATTCGAAAGATTAAAAGATTAATGCATAAACACATAAAGATATAACAAAATAGATCTTTAATCAAATTAACAAACAAATATTTGAAACAGAACTAAAACGAACAACATTAATATTTTTTCTTCAAAGGTTTCATTTTGTGGGGACTTGAAGAAGAGAAAAGAATCCGTTGGGTCTTGAGAGTCCCTATAAAATTAATCAGCGAATCTGACAATATTTGCTTAAAGTACACTTAAAGAATAATAATAAAAAAAGTAAATCGGTTTAAAATGCAGTTATTTACAATGTTCTTAAAATGCAGATTAAAGTATGAAAAAGTATTGTTTGGAAGCATATTTATTTTTTAAAACATATCGTGGGATTTAGCAGTTAATCATAGGGTAACATTTTAAACGGAATTATCTTTCTTTGAAAGTGTTTTATCATAATGATTTTGACAATTTAAGCAGGTTAAATAATTTCCAATAAATTCAAGTTTACCAATGCTGCCCGAAGATGATGAAAATTGGTTGCTTCAAACGTATTTCAAGAAGTTACCCCTAAACAGCAGCATTAGAAACATAACAAGGGAAATTCAAGATCCAAACATATTAGATGTATGCAGATAAAAAAATAATTCAAATCGAGCCACAAAGACTTCTACTCAATTCCAAAGCCTCTCCGTATTTTCTGGAGTCAAAAATTTAAATAAATACCACCAAACCTGCAAAAATATGAGATGTAATGACAACGGGGACATCTGGTTCGCCAGCAGTGTTTTCAAATATTTACCAATGTTGTGTCAGTATGGTGAATTTTCTGTTCTGAATGCATGCAGTAGAAACAAAACAAAAGAAATATGAGATCAAAACATAGCAGAACAATACTCAGATCCAAAGAAGCCGAAATAGTAAGCCAAATCAAAAAGTAAAATATTTAAAATTGAAGTTTTGAGTGAATGTTCAAAAGCATTTTTATTTTATGTAAAACACACATCGTGATTTAAAAGGTTAATTGATCCATGCAAAATGACGTACTTTATACTTAAAGTGTCACGTTTTCGGTCGCCATCATCATTGACCAATATGCAATATAAATCTAACAAATGGCCATGTATATGTCTTCAAACTATCGGAACCGTGTGTATTACTACACTGGTTGTATAAAAATAGGAGATGTGGCAAGATTGTCCATGAGAAAGCCACCCACCAAATGGCAGTAGAATTTAAACTTCTACAGGTCCCATTACGGCTTTCAACAATGAACCAGAGTTCATACCATAACAGAAGCTGTAAAAGGCCCCGAAATACAAAATGTGAAACTATACATAATACATGACCATCGACCTTATCTTATACAAAAATGGTGAACATATAACAATAAATGGCCAATTTAACAAAGACAAACAGTGGACTACAGGTTCCTGGCTTGGGACCGGCACATTAGTATGTGGCGCGGATAAACCGGTTGGTGATCGCTCACCCCACAAACCTGGGACAGTGGTGTGACAAAACATTAAAAACACACTATAAAAATCGGTTGAAATGGGTTTAACACTTGAAATCGATACTGAAAACCAATAACAAATATAATTTAAACTTAATACAAGATACAACAAAAGTATCGAGCTCAGAAGTGTACTCGCAGTTGCTGTCTGCTAGTTAAAAGGAACCAATCAGGAAACCAAGTTTTCCTTATTACGGTGTCAATTTTAACACGCCAAATTGGATTTAGTGTTTAAATATCATTAGAATTCAAAGAAAACATGGGTTGTGCAAATGCCAATATGAAATATTTATAGAAAGGTGACTTGAACCCATTGTGACTAACCATCGGTTTACATTACCGAGTAATTCGACTGGCTCCATAAGTGGAGCAGTAGCTTACTCTTTACGAAAGCACCTGAACTCGCCCCTCGTTTTGATAGGGTTCTGAAGTGTTTTGTCTTTGGCTTCGTTTAATTGGCTATAGTCTATCTTTAGAGTTAACGATTTCCGTCCGCCCCGTATTTTGGTATTTTGGAATTCTTTTCAGCCATTCACTTCATGGGGTTATAAAAAAACTCCATTCATTATTGACTGTTCAAAATCACATCTTACATGGGATAGTTTTTTTCAGCTTGACAGGTCTGTGAAGAAGAAGCACTAACATATGGGCAATATAATTAGCTAAAAAGCAATCTCTCATACAGAGTTAGCGCCAAGCCCAAATAACTCTGTATGAGTGATTGGCTAAAATGCTCCCGTACCAGATTTCTGATCTACGCAAAATTAGTTAATTATAAGCATTGATGTATTGATTTTGTGTAAATTTTTGCATACCAATAAAACGATTGGAATAAAGCCAATTATATTGTTTTGTCTCATGTGTGAGACAGTTTTCGCATCTTGTTGTTTTAGAGCAAATGTAGTTATTAAAACCCAATAAGATTAATTTCAATGAAAATTGAGCAACAGGAAAACATGTGTTAAAAGAAATGAATTTATAACTTGGGAAAAGAATGGGGAGGGAATTTATTCCCACCTTCCGATTTTTCCTTACGATTTTTATTTTGTCGAATCAATTAGGAATCATACAAAGCATAGGGTCTTCAAATATATCCTCAATACGAGCATTTTTGACAAAGATCTGAGCACGTTTAGTTAAAAAACTATGTAGGTATCGTTTCTTTTTTACATTAAAGATACGGTTTTGTCTCGAGACTGTTCAAAGTCCAAAATTAAGTAAGGTTTATAGGATTATGAAGATTGTTAGACAGCCATCCACCGGAACAAACGTCACTTGAGATCAATGAAGCAGCATCATACTAACCTAAACCGATAACAGTAAACGTCAAAGCAACCAACGGATATTTTATTATAGGATAAGTTGCTATTTAAATCTGAACACTATCTCATGTGCATAGAATTTGTCGGATCATTTTACAAAAAGGAATAAGCAAAAAGACAGCCTAAAAATCAAATTTCCTCTCACTTCTTTGCAAAAGACATTTGAAGAGTCTGCTGATATAACCGATTTAATTCTGACTTCGAGAGTCGAAAGGATGCGAAATATCCCATGTGAACTTGCCCGTTTTCCTTGCAAGTTTAGTGTGTTTATTTTAGGTAAATAGATGAAATTCCTATAATTTTGTTGTGGTGGCAGTTTCGTCCATATGACACCCGACTTTATAGCCTGTGAGTTTTTAGTAGTGATGACTCGTTTGGTTTTATCAAAATGTTCATTTATGCTTTTTTTTGGGCAATTGCAGATATCATGAACAAATGTAACTTAAGATACTAAATTCCTTATTAACAACGAATTTTCTTTGTTTTCACTAGTATGAATGGACGAATCTTTTTATCAAAGACATTCAGGCAAGAATTTTATGCCTTTATTTATATGTATTTAAAATATTTTCGTAGAATACATATAATTAAGATTTATTTTAATAATAATAATTGATTAATTTATTAGAAACCATACAGCCAATATATTCTGATCAATATTTAAAAATTTTAACTGAAAACTAGCCATGCAGAAATGGTCATTCAATGTCCAGTTAAACCTGTTACGTCATGCGAATATTTGATTTCTCGGTTGTCAAGCCGTTGTCACGTGATTTAAGTTAAACAAAAAATACAGTATTAAAGAAAAAATTCAAAGTTTTGAGACAGAGTCGCATATTCCAGCAGTGTGTGTAGAAGGATTTATTTGAGTCCATTCAAAAGAAAGAAAAATGGCTGATGGTGAATGTGATTTGGTTAACAGAGATCCCAATGGAATTAACGCTCATCTCGGGGTAAGTAAAACCGACTCTCTAATATAGATACTTATTTCACGGGAAAACTAAACAGAAGTTTAAATTCAAAAGTTACCCTTTAAGATTTTCCTGATCTGTTTTTCTGCATTTTCAAAAGTTTAAACAACTGTTATTATTTTTAAGGAAATGCGGTAAGAATTGGTTGAAAGTGTAAAAACATACTTAAGAAAATGTAATATACATCAGGATTCAGTGCCATTGTATTGAAGATGACAAATAAATTAACTCTGAGAGTTTTCTTCACTGTCATGACAACAACCAATCGAAATGCGAGAAAATCACCGTTTTTGTCAAAGTAAAGAAGATTCTCAGACTATATTACGCTATAGGTCTAGACATAGTATTTTGGCATTGTTAACAACTATAAACCTGCGTTTAGTTAAGAATTTCAAGTGTTGGTTTTTACTGAAAGAGTGACAAGTAGGTTGTCCAAAACGGTTTACAGGAATCATCTATAGATATGCCTCCATCGCAAATTTTTTATTCATAATGTAATTTATTCATAATATAATTTATTCATTATCAAAAACCTAAATCTTATTTCCAAATACGGACACGCTCTTTTTAATCTTGATATTTGTAATTTACCAGCACCAAATTTTGGAATCGATCTAATGTAAACGTGAGCTTCCAACAAACATGTGATTTGAGAGCAATTTGGTTAAAAATAAAAATACATTAAAAAGCATTATTGCTTTTCTCATGTTCTTGATATTCAGTTTTAGTTCTTAAAAATTTGTAATTGTTTTATTTCATTTTCAGACTCTTCACTTTAACGATGTGTTCGGAGAACCTGACGGAATCCACACTATTGACTGTGTATGGAAGCTTTCCTACACCTGCTTCAACTGCTGGAAGAAACTCTGCTACATCATCCTTACCGTCTTAACCGGAATCTGTTTAGCCGCTGAATGGGCTTGTATTTTCGCATATGTTGCCTTCGCCCACATATGGGTAATTTCGCCATGCATGAAGTTGTTCGAGATGAATTGTGGAATATGCCAGAGAATTTATGCCAACATTGTCAACTGTTGTGTTGTTCCAATTTGTGAAGCGTGTGGAACATTGTTCCATGCGTTCAAGAAATAAACATAACCAAGTTATTCCTAATGATGTTCCTCTTGGAGTTTAAAAAAACGAACAATATCATCAGAATTTCGAATCCGAAAACTATACGAATGCTATGATCTGTGATGGTGTATACATACTGTTCGCATTATTTAAATTTATTAACATGATATTTATTCAATAAAACGAAATAAGAGGTTATCTTGAGGAGGAATAAAGTAAATTGTTATCTTTATTTATATTTTTGTCTTCCTTCTTTTGACATTTACATGTATTTATCTCCATAATTATACCTTTATTGTCCTTCGACAAGGTTGAAACATACCGAGGTGTTTTTTAATATATTTTTAAAATTAATTTTTGCGACCATGTCATCTCTTTTATCTTCAACACCATATGTTTTTGTAGACAGCAGTCATACTGCCCTATACTATAAGCTTGCGTTGATTTAAGTCATTTTGTCACAAAAATACTGCATTTATTTGGGATTCATAGAATAATGCAAGTATGAATTACCCGGCCAGATTTACTTTCTATTCCCGAAAACAATTGGTCAGGTTGGGGACATTTGCTTTAGCAAGTAGCACTCGAAGAATCAAGACATAATTCTGGCCATAGCCCCTTATATCTCTAAAAAAATATAAAAATTGAATGACATTTCACATCGACAAAAAGCATATATCGACAAAAAGCATTTATCGACAAAAAGCATATATATATATATACACCTTAAACTTATGTTTCAGAATTCTTACTTATATTTGTTCACTTCGTACGTAAATGGAAAAATCAAATCCGAAAGATCATGTTGTATATGAATTACCAGGTTACATAACGGAAGCCGACTTTTGCGTTGGTTATGTCTTAGTCTTTGGTCTCGTGTTCTTTCTGTGAGCATATTCGTCTCCATGTGGTTAATTGGACCACATTTAATATGCAAAGTTTTGGTCATACCGCTTTTTAACGGAACCAAAGGGGTTAGCAGCCAGGTTTTTCGTATTACCATTGTAAATTTGAAAAGATTCATGATCTTTCAGCTTAAGCTCATCAAAAAGGGGTACGTCGGTTATTTTTCATCCCTTAGCGGACGTCAAGACAATTCCAAATATAATATAAACCTTCAACTTTCAGCATAAACTAAAAAGAACCAAAATATAAATTTTATCATGACTATTGGTTGATTGCACCCATACAACAGCAGATTTCCAAAGTCGAAAAATAAACATCACACCCTATAGGAAAAATGTGTTGGAAAATTCGTTAGTTGAACTTTAATTGGATTTAGCTGATTTGAAAAATATTTTGTCGTCCCTTTTGACAAAGTCCCTAACAACATTGTTTTTGTTTATAAATCACATAACATAGACCGCTTGATAAAGGAAGTGTGCGTTGTGGCAACCCAATATATACCCCGACGACACTTAACAAAAAAGAAATCCTTCACAATCACCGGTCAGGTTTATCTTCTTTGGAACTTCAACCAGGCATTTACTCACCCTTTTTTTGTAGAGTTCGTCCCTTTGGTATCCTCGAATTCCTATTAATCTTTCTTTACTTTACTGGATTCTAAAGCTACTTAATAATAAGTGTCCTTAGATGCATCGTTACATTGCAGGGTCTGCCAAATGCTCTACAAAACCTATTTTCATGTTACTGACAGTTTTTTTATCAGTGAAGAACGATCTAGAGAGTTACTGTAAGACAAGCCATTTTAAATGTGTTGTAACCCAAATGTAGATTTTAAAAATTCCATATATCCGTTATAATGCCTCAAACCAGGGTCACTTTCCTTTTGCAGTAGCATCAAAACATTTGATTTCTCTACCTTATATACAAATATTCCTCATTCGAAACAATGAAAAAATCTTAAGATTTGGTTCACCTTTGTTTTGTTTTAGAAAGATGCAGGTACAAATATTTGGTTTAACGGACAAACCTGATTTCGTTATTAACCACTCTGATTCCAATAAAAAGTACTCTGAAGATGACATTTGCAGAATGTTGGATTTCTTGATTGGCAATATTTTTGTAATGTATGGCGGACGCATGGTTCAACAGACTGTGATCATTCCAATGGGGACCAACTGTGTAACACTTCTCGCCTTCTGTAGAGAAAAGAGAACAAGTTGTCTAAATCTTTTGGTTTTACGTTACGTTGTAAATATAATGTTCTTTCATTGAATAATTCTCAATTTGATGACTATGTTGACCGCATCTCTTCAAATCAAAGATAATACAGAAACAAACAAGTCTGCTTCATACCTAGAGTTACACCTAGAAATTGACAGTAAGGGCGAGTTGAGAACAAAACTTTTCGACAGGAGGGATGACTTTGATTTTCCTATTGTTAACTTTCCGTTCGTGTCTAGCAACATTCCAGCCACAATCGTATTTTCTGTCGTCTCGATAGTTAGGTCATCAAATACCATTTTTACATGAAACAATTTTTGGAAAATTATAGTACGGTCATATTCATTGTTTGGTATTACAAATTGGGCATGTAGCCTAAGATATAAACCAACACTTGTAGGTTATCTTGAATTTTTAACAAAAATATAAAGTATAACAAAGCTCACATATAAAAGCAAACAACAAAAATGTAAAGCGGAAGCACTTTCAAATGTCTAGCACTAAAATTGTTGCAATAAACTGTCCTTTAAAATCTCATGGCTTTTCTTGCAAAACGCCGTTTTTCACCGGCTGTCCAAGATTTGGATTTAGCTCTAAAGTGACGCAAGTCTGCTGAATGGTCAGAGTGAAGCATGGGTCTGTAATTTATCGGGTCACACAGTTCCGATTGTTCATTGAAGAATGATTTGTAGCCTCCATCCAACAGATAGACTTCTGGATAATTTAAGGATGGATAGTTTTCCTTGTTAAGGTCACGGTCTTTTCGCCTAAGGAATCTCAACATCTTTGGGCCTCTTTCAGATGAAAACTCACAGTGGAAGATGAGGATTTGTTTGTCTGATGTTGGTTGTTGAAGCAATGTAAGAATGGTCTCGTGAAGATACATGTTCTCTGCTCCTTTAACATGGCCGCCTTCATACTCGTACGGATATCTACAGTCAATGACCCTGTAGCTGTCTATTACGTCATTATAGACTCCATATACTACATCAGCAAGTGTCTGTGGGGTGATGCTTTTGAGGTCTTGGTGTTTTCCATGGATTGTTGGTAAAACATGCTGTCTGCTGCCGTCTGCTATCAGGTTGTCGTTTTCTGCTAGTGTGTTGACGACTGTTTTCAGGTCATGAGGTTTCTTGTATCGTTTTTGGCATGTCATTTCTTCATCGGCATCTTCGCGTATTCGTTTGGTGGATTTTTGTAGTATTGAAGACACCTGTTGTTTAGAATCTGAATCCGGAAACAAAGTTCTCTTTATAGCAGGTGTCATTACACTCATAATGTCTGATTTTTCCGGGGTCAAGTCAAACGTCAAAGTGGACAGTGATACAGGCATATGTTCCGACTCCTCTTCGGTCTGAAATAATTTTCTTGAAAGCATGATTGTAGTTATGGTTAATGATGAAATTCTAAAAGTTCAGAAAATATATTCTTGACTTTTGATTGGCATTAAGTAATTCTTCTCTGATCCTGTAGTGGTGCTCATCTCGTTACTCAAATTATCCAAATAAACTTCATCTTAAGTCACGGGATCTCAGCTTGGGATATGATTGATTTGCCACATTTACCTTTGACCGTGATTGACATTATATTTTTCTAAGGAGGGTGAAATGTATATCAATAACAGGCATAATAAAAAATTGTTAATTAACAAACAATTTAATTCTGGTTGAAAAACATAATAACGTGAAAAGTGTTCATTGCTGTTCATTAATGTAACCTTGAAAAAATAATTATTGAGGTTATAGTGTTCTTTTTAAAAGACAAATATAATGTTGAAAACTATATTAAATTCTCATTTCAAGATATTTTATTGATATACGAGTCTATTAATAAGATGGATACAATATATATAAATACGATGATCATGGATCATTTAAATTAATAAAGCAAATTCGCCTTAATTTTACAAATATTTGCAGCAGAAAAGTTTCCAATCTTTGTACAGATATATGATTATAATTATGGAAAGGAATTTCTTAGTTTGCAAATAAAATTCGTTTCTCCAAGTTTTCCTTATTTCTTTGGCTTTTTAAAATATATTTTTGCTGTAAACTCCAAAAAATTTCTGCTTCTATTAGTTTTTGAAAATATTAACTCCCAGAGATATAAGTTGTGAAATTAACTTCCAAAAATACCTTATTAAAAATTGTTAGTTTTTTTCATATATCATGCAGGTAATTCTAATTTTTAGGGGGACATGAGACTCCCCATGGCTCAATAGCTGAGCTATTTTTTTCCGCACTTTCGAAAAAAGTTCAGGAATCTTTTCCTTGTGACTAGAACTCCTCCTACGTCTTTCATAAATATGGTTTTCAATTTTTTTTCTATGACGACTGAAAACATCATGCAGAAGCGCAATAACCTTTTTGGTCCAAGTGTTCAAAGCAAGGGGCACCAAATGATCAAAACCTTAAAGAAATGTCGTTTTTAAGTACCGCGCTCATCATACATTTCCAAAGAAAGAAGAGTAATGGCAATGACATGGGATCATTAAAATGCAACGGAATAAAAGAAAGTTTTTGCAGTGGGGTAAGATGGGGTATATAGATAGTCAGCTCTTGCCTCCAGTTATGCAATTCAAACGCTATTTTGGAAGATTTCGCTCTGAAGTGAGATAATTATAGGATATTTAACAAGGATAATTTTAAACCATGTCCAACATAAACAGGACCACTAAAACAGTTGCACTCGGTTTCCCTGTATGATTTACTAGAATTTCAAAGTTTATAAATAAAACAAACAAAAGCTTTGTTTTGGGTACTCAATTTCCTAAAACAATTGTTTTGTAATTTTGAACAAATTATTGGACGCTGTTCATCCATTATTCAAAATCAGTATCACTAGAGGTACTGTGACCTGTGAGCTCAATGGTGATAACCCCTTTCCTGCATGAGTAAAACTATCTGTACAATACAGAAAAATATATAATGCAACCAAAATAGGAGGTGCACATCTGTGGTTTATCTTAAGACAAAGTTTAAGACCTCTCAGTTAAAAGTTAAATGATGGACTGGAATGCACATGGGTACCAATCTAATAAACTATTGATGAATATTGACCAAATTCAACTATCCGTATAATCGGAAAAATAACATAAACTACAATCAGGAGGTGCACATTTACAATGTGTAAAGAAACACTCAACAAAGTTGGAGACCTCTAAGTTAAAAGCTGTAGGAGGAGTTGATTGCATAAAATGGGTCTCTTGCTTCGGACAGACGACAGACCGAATGAAACCTACAATGTACATGTACCTAACCCCGTTTGCGTCTTCTCATCTGAAGCCACTGTGACGATTGGGTCATAATGTGACAGTAATGATGGTATAACGATGGCTGTATGATCGCCTTCATTCTGTCAGAAAAACAGTTTAACCAATTTAATTGTTTTATTGTATAAATGATAATAAGGTTGTTTTCTACGAAAACTATAATTTTGGTGCTGAGAGGTAATTAAACATGGCCACTATTCGACATAGTTTAACAAAGTTCATGGTAATTTCGGTCCAAGATCTATTTGCCAGAAACAGTCTTGTTAATTCATTTATTTTGCATTTTAAGAATTTCTTTGAATGGTAACACTAACAGTATAAAGGGATGTGTTAAAACTTAGTAACTATTATTGCTTGATTGATTGTTCTTTAACGTCCAGTGGCAAATATTTAATTCCATATTCCGGACGAGAACAAGTAATCAATAAAAAGCGCTAGATGGAGGCAGGCCGGGAATCCAAAAGCCACAGGATGCCAAATTGGGACTGTTTTTGTAGGGGCGGGAAATTAAGCCTGTGCAACTGGTTACCTATGGGCCACTCATTAAGAGCTGTTGCAAAGTGACCTTGATCGTGCCGAGAACGTGGCATTATTCTAACACCGGACAGGAAGGTAACATTCTCGTCTAAGACGGGTTGAGAAGTTATACATTCCGCCCAACGAATGGACACCCCTTTAGGAGGGATTCTACCTCACGAAGGAAAAACCGAGCAACCAATTTCCGGCTGCTCTCTGGGTGGTTGGACACCCCTTTAGCAGGGCTTTTACCTGCAGGCGGAGAAAATGAACGGCATATTTCTATACCCCGGCCGCCCTCTGGGGGGGGGGAGGTAAGTATAAAAAACAGAAAATTAAATAACATAAAGATTTGGTTCCCTTATAAGTAACATGACACTTAATGTCACCGAATAGTTAAAAAAAACATTTTCCAAAAATTTCTCTCTCCAGGTTACAATTTTAAGTGAAAATTTAATCCAACTATTCATGGTTGTAAAATAAAGGACGAGGGTCGTTCAAGACCATTTTTGCCCCAAGAATTCGACAAAAAAATGAAAAATGGCTAATATCTATTATTTTATATTTTTTGTATTGAATAATATCTATAAAAAGAAAATCCAAGAGAATTTTTAGATTAATTAGTTCTACAATGGTCGCATGGCACATAGAAAATGCTTTAAATGTGAAAATACTAAGAATTTATTTAATTTGATGCAATATTTGATACTATTTTGTTGATTTTAATATAGATCGCACAAAAACATCACAACGAAACTTTGAACAATTAAAGATCTTTCAAGTACAAATGTTGGTTAAAATATCTTCGTGATGTTTTGGTGCGATCATAATTATTTTTGCACAAAACACCTCCAAAAATTGAGTATTTTCAAAGAAAATGTTAAATTCTTGTTGAAATAGTCAAATATACCCTCTGACGAAAAGTATATACAAAAAAGGTTACGAATTATTAAAAGACCATTATAAAACAGCATTTTCACTTTAACTTATTATTGCGTAACAAAGTCTATAATTTGTGCCGAATATCGGTCTTAACTTCCTATTCTTTATGCATGAAGAATGTCTTAGAATATCTTAGCATTTCAATATATAGAAAACTGTTAAGTACTTCTTGTAAAAAAATTCATACATGTATAGGATATTGAACCTACGTTCCCTACTTAAAAATCAGGTTAGGAAAACGGTAAACTGAAATATTTTTAAGTGTGGTCTAAACAAGGGTTGGGTAAATGTCAAGGCAAGGTAACATACAGTAAAATATCAACTGTTTAGTGTATAAATAATGAAATGAACAACATAGTCTAGATATGGTTAATAAGGATGTCAATAGTGTTGATGGTGCAGTTCTGAATTGGCGGTATAACATACATGCGCTGTTTTAAAGATAAGAATATTTCAATCAGCTCTTCAACAATTTTAACTCATGGTTAAATTTTAACTTGTAGTTAAATAAATTCTGTACAAATCAACCAATTTAAATTAATAAAGAGTTAAATTTAACTCAAAATTGCGTAAGTCGAACAACTGGGCGTAATACCCGACTGAAAATGAAATCCAATTGCGTGAGTGTTCATAGCGAACTTGAAGTGGAACTTTGTGATTAGTTTTCAACTCCTGATGGGACAGAAGCTATCACATTAGCAGAATGCCTTTCGTGTATAGTAACTCTCAAAGGCGGACCGTTAATATAGAAATTAGTTTTTCTGTTACTCCGCTTGGAAAATAGAGCGATACTAATGGGCGTCCACTCCGTTTGTCTGTCAGGACATGTAAATTTTTCGTCGAATAAGAATGCAAAAGTCAGTTCCATTTTGGAATAAATGCTACGCATATTAAATAACTCTTTACAATAGCTCGCAATGAGCGGTACGTTTAGGGACAGCTTTTCTTGTTAAATTTCCTGCTTTTAATTTGAAAACCTGTGTCAACAAATATCTCTTATTTTAGACACATCGCCGACATATCATGTGCAACCACTACTAAAAATTACCATAGGAAATGGACCCACTACCCCCAAAAAATTATCTGAAATTTTCCACTGAGTACAGTAATGAGACCAAACACCAAAAACCTTTCGAAATATTGATTAGTAGAAATCTGAAGTGTCCTTTGAAAAAAAAACTACAACATACTATTAAGTGGTAGTTTGAAAATTGGAACTCGGTTTATGAAAAGGCAACTAGAGTACATATGAATACTTGGGCGATTTGCAGACTTGCTCCAATTTGCCCCACCATAGCTGGAAATAACAGCACCAATAGCTTGATTCTCTACAACGACAACTGACATATGATCATTATTTTTCAATGGCTTTTTACATTCGTCCATTTTAGTTCTTTTAAATAATGGAAACATTTTGTTGATGATTTTTTTTTAAAACTATAACAGCAGAAAAATTTGTTGTATATTTCTTATAGTTCATAACTAGGATTTTAAATGTTTATTGTGACCAGCGATTTTTTCGCCTATAACCATACAAAAATGCAATTTTCAAATACAACTGTAAAAATGAGTGGGTTTTACCCATTTCTGGTTGTTTGAATGTTGCTTAACGTCCAGAGGCAAATATTTCATGCATATTCAGAACGCGGAGAGCATATAAATGAATGATGATGAATGAATCCTGCTTTGTACTAGGCCGACCCGCTGAGTCGGATTTTTAACGTGATAGCTCACGAAAGCAACAGCCTGCAGGAAGAGATCTCACTTTACCCCAATTATTCTGACTCTTTGACTCCTAAATGCTGCCTGCTTGTCGGAGAAGCAGCAATTACCAATTTAATTTCTTTGGTTTGATCCGGCAAGGAATCGAACCGTATCCTTCCACACTCAAGGCGAATACGCTTACCATTCAACCACCGAGGGGGATCCCATTTTTGAGGAAGACAATTATACGTTATTTAAAATGTAGACTCGCATATGAGGTCCATTCGAATACACCCCAGTGTCTGGATAAAGGTTATCAATTAAAAATAATACCCATGTCACGACCATATTTGTACTTTTATAAATTTTGTCTGATAAGAAAACTATATCGTTGTTCTAAACAACAAATGCATACTCTTTATAATGGTCTTAAGTTGGTGGGATATTAAATGGTATTGATAAGCAAAATATCTAAGTTTTTTTGTAAATCATTTTCGACAAGTTAAAATTTTAAAATGTATATCCAAATATAAATTCTCGGTTGTAATATAGCAACAGAAACATTATAAACTCGTTCATACAATTTTAAGATGTATTGTGTCGAACTTATTTTTTAAAAATTGTCCGTTAAAAGGAAACTATGTTGAACCAAATTCTTATATAAGTACATAGTTTTAAGGTGTATTTTTACACCAATTTTAAAAGCAGCAGATTGCTGATCATTTAAAAAAGGAGTAGCTTCTGTCATTCTGTTTTTTTTCTCTTGTTCTCACAGAACAAAAGGTTTCAATATTTCAGTTCAGATATAAAATACAATGACGAGATATGGGCACACGTATTTTCGTTGTCATTTTTCCCTTTTACATTACAAGGCAATATTTTTCTGTGACAAATCGATACAAGGTTAACAAAAAAAAAATGCATTTACCTATCATGAATTTGTACGACAATGTATTTTACTTTATTTTCCAACGGCGTTATTCTTAGATAGAAATCGTCTATTTATCTAAATTTCCAAATTGACGCATAACACAAATATGACAAAAGGCCTTCTATCCATTATAAACAGAATTTTTTTACAATTTTTTTAACTGATTCGATACGGACCGTTTGATACAGCTTGGGCTTTTCAACACATTCTTTTTGCAGAATCCGGTATTAATTTTTCATTAAACATTAAAACGATAATAAAATACATAACATAATACTGAATGGCAAAAAACTAAAAATAATAAAATGTCTCTAAAATAATTGTTTACTTGCATTGGAAATGAATTTGACAAGGGTTCAAAAAGTCAACACACAATTCAAAGAAACTATAGAGATTACAAACAGTTAAAAATCAAGAAAAAACGGACTTTTAATTACATCAACAGTTACAAACAATCCGGTTTCAATGGGAGATTACAAACACAGGGATTATTTCTTTTGTGTCCAAATTGAATGAAAACTACTCAAGCAAAAACGGTCACTCAGTGTCCAGTACAAACATGTTACGTCACGAAAAATCAAACCCCCGTTGTCAGGTTGTCATGTGAATTCTAACAACAAAAAATACCTATAAATGTAAACTTATACTGGTAACGACACATACATATTTCGTCCGCAGTGAAACAGGTTTTTTTTTCGAATTTTTTCGTACCAAGAAAAATGGCTGATTGCGATTTGGTCAACAGAGATCCCAATGGAATTAATGCTCATTTAGGGGTAAGTACTTGCATAACTATATCGTGTAAATGAACTTTTTTAAAAAGTTTTAATTATATATATTTTAATCATCAATTCAAGACAAATTTAAGCTTTTTAGAAAATTTTGTAGAAAACTTCGCTCTTCATAAATTTATAACGAAATTAAGTGCAAAGATGTCACTTTAAGGTTGATATTAGTCTCAAAATCTATTGCTTCCGATTTATCAAAGTGGGTAAATACAACCTAAGGTTTTCTGACTCAGTATTACCTTTTTATTGTGTGATTTTGTTCTTGAATTTAGCTTATTTAAATTCCAAACCAATGTATTATAATAAAAAATATAATATAAAAAATGAATTATTTCGCAACTAGCGAAACTAATTTATACATGTGTAAGTGAGATATTTCTCGGATTTAAGTAACCGCAGGGAGCCTGGACCGGTACAATAGCAACAGTGTTGGCGAATACAACAATTGGAAAAAAAGGCTTGAATATATTTTTTTCTTTACTTATTATTATAACTGGTGTATTGTTTAGGATGTTTGCTAAAATATACCATGGCAACGAAAACTACAAGACATATTAAAGAAAAAAATTTGAATTTAAATTAATTCATTAAGTTTTGTTTAAGTGCTAAAGCAACAATTATTTGACACTTCCAAACATGTTTTTAAAAATAACCATTATTTACAATTTGTATTTAACATAAATTATCAGCTATAATTCTTCTATGCCTGTTAGATATGCTGCTATGGTAACATTTCTGTTTACGCATTGTGTTGATTATATCAAATTCATTTTTTTCAGACTCTTCACTTTAACGATGTGTTCGGAGAACCCGACGGAATCCACACTATTGACTGTGTATGGAAGCTTTCTTACACCTGCTTCAACTGCTGGAAGAAACTATGCTACATCATCCTAACCGTCTTAGCCGGAATCTGTTTAGCTGCTGAATGGGCATGTATTTTCGCATATGTTGCCTTCTACCACATATGGGTAATTTCGCCATGCATGAAGTTGTTCGAGATGAATTGTGGAATATGCCAGAGAATTTATGCCAACATTGTCAACTGTTGTGTCGTTCCATGGTGCGAAGCGTGTGGAACAGTGTTCCATGCGTTCAAGAAATAAACATCGGACAATACATACAAGATCATGTTTTTTGGCAACATATTAAAGTACAAATTATGAGATCTGTGATAACTTTATTTATTTACTATTGACATTTTATACAATATTATATGACAACGATTGAAAAATATATTCGGACAATAAGAAACATAATGGACACGAACTGTTTCGGATCCAAATACTGACGAAATCTGCGTGTTGTGATCAGATTATTCCTTCATTTTTAAATTCGTTATTTTTTTTACAAAGCATTTTTGTGATATTACTCTGTTGTTGTGTATAAATGAATAAAACTTGTTATATTTTGTATCTGTGTTTATTGGTCACACCATTTTATATCATTATACCGTTCTATTTCACCAACATCGTAGCACAACCTCTACCAGTTTTCCCGTTATTTTTTATTAATTTATATCCGCCAAGGAGCAAACTGGAAGTTTTGTTTTAAATGAGATTGATGTTAACTGGTTACTTAGTCATAAGTCTTTCAAGCTTAGTGGAACAATTTGGTCACGCCTGCATGTCCTTTAATTTGAAAAATTCCAAGACAAATCTCTATTGTTTACAATTGCGGATATTGGGTAAGGTGGATTACCTATGCTCTAGTACCAGTGTTTTGATTGATCAAAGTTTTAGATAAAGGTCTTGTTTTGTTTCTCTGTGTATCACACAATTCTTCCTATCTGGCACATTATGATGTCTCCTTCAATCTCCTTTAATCAAAATTAAATGATACTTTAACAACATAACATGCACCTGTGGTACAAATTTTTTATTCGACAAAAAGGACTCCACAGGTTACCCTTTTACACATAAATAGCCAACTGGTTCCAAAGCACAGACGGGCTATGTAGGTCTATCGTGCACCAAACCCTCTCAAAAACTTATCCTAATAAATATTTATGTATGTATATCCTCTTTCAGATCACAGGTGCGGGGCGAGAGTTTTTTTTTATATACTAACATCTATACTCTAACAAGGTCAACAAGTAGCTTCTTCGGAAAAAATACCCCTTGTTGTTTCTGGGCCAAAATTTCTTAAACGTACAGTTTTACCATCCCGTACTTTACACA
>JAULBM010156344.1:0-18085 GCA_032357055.1 Geukensia granosissima | reverse complement strand
ACTAAAGCTGGAGTAACACAAACCCTACAAAAACCAGGGTGAGTTCAGGTGCTCCGGAAGGGTAAGCAACTCCTGCTTCACTAGTGGCACCCGTTGTGTTACTCAGTAGTCAAAGCTGGTGTATAGTCAAAATCTATGTTGGTCACAACCGGTATAGGAAAGGATTTGTATTCATGACAGTCGGAAGATATCCATTGTCATCTGAGAAATGGATATTTCGTACCGGTCAACCAAATTTAACTCACTGAACATGAGGAAACCATGATTCTGGAAGACCAATTGGTAAATGGTGTCATCAATTTATAGAACTTTTACATGAACTTGAATACAACTTATAATAAAACCATTTATAGTGATTAGTAATAGCAACTAACACACATACCAAAACATTATTGTATTCTCCTGACTACAACAGTTAACATAAACCACATAAAAACCCCATTATCCTAAGATAGCTACCATCAAGGTCACCATCCTATTATATTCCAATTGACTACCATATAAGATGTACATTTGCCTCCCGCCATTTTATTCGTTGCTGACGAGATTAGCGGTCAATATTATCAACAAAAATCACAACGGTTTCCTACCGTCATTTAACCTCCATTTTATTAGGATGTACATTTATATAGATTAAATACTTTATTGATTTCTCGTCCCTGCCACTTATAGAAAGCACAGAATACATGACAATTTCCTATGTCAATTTGTGACTATTATTGTCTGCTGTTATAAGCCTGCAGTTATCTCCCATTTATAGCATACTTAATGTAGGTAAAATATGTAATTTTTGCATTTTTTTATTACAACAGCTGGACACTTTTTACAGGAAACTTGTATTTGGGCCTTCACTACAAAAAGTCTAGACATTAGGAAAAAAACAATAATATGAAACTGGAGCTTAAATTAAAAATTCAGTCAAAATCTATGTTTGGAACAATTATACTGTAACTTTGTATCCAATCATTATCTTGTTAAGAGTCCTGTGTTTCCAGTTTCACACTTGTAAGAGTTATGTACAGGTCAGTAAAACAAGTTTCTATAGATTTGCAGATCATTCTTACTAGTGCTTACTAAACTTCCTACATTTTGGATCTAATGCTACTGATGAGAGGTTACTCTTTGAAATGTACATATAGCATACAAAAATTCTCCATATTTATTCAACATTGGTAATTTTGTATTTTGCAAATCAGTTGCTATGATCCTAGCTTATAGCCCTGCATTTTGGTTTTTAAAATCCTTTATTATCCTTTATTCCTGCACAAAATGATTAAATTTTTAGCATCATTTCTCTTTTCCTCCCAAGTCACAGTAAAAAATCATGGATCAACTATTAATAAATTAGTTGGAATCAAATTTTTGTATATTTCCATTTCAAAGTGAAAGGAATCAAAGTTTGTATATCTCCTTTTCAAGTTTCACTATCTTAAATAAAATAGAAACTGTTGGTCTTTAAACAAATATAAAGCCATCTCGTTACTTTTAGCTACAAAATATTGTTGTCATATGTAACTGTAATTCTCATATAAAATACCAGTAAATGATTTTAGTATAAAACTCAGTACAATATATCAAGATACTCACCTAATTATCTGCTGTAAACCGACTAATAACTAAATTCCAACATTATGTAAAATAGAAAAACTCCGATCAATACAGCGACCAGTTGATATTCTGATTCTCGGCTTAACATCTATATCATTCTAATTCCTGTTTATTGAGGAGGATTTCTCTGCATTAAATCTATAACAATTAAACTCAAATGAGCTTTGTGGTTATTAGTATTGCATTAAACTTTATCGGTTTTTGCACTTTTGTAGACTTTTCTTGTGATTATTAACTTAGTTACTCGATTTTACCTCATTGGAAATAAAATAATTTTATGATTTGTAAAAAATTCATCTATTTACCTCTGAACACTTCCTAACAACTATTAATTCAACCTCAGTTTTTGAACACAAAAACAATGTAAAAGTACACAATAGCCATATCATAGTTGTGTTGTCAATAACAAGCTGAACAATTTCTGTATATGAATTTTTATACCTAAACAAATGTATCCAGATGAATATGAACACAAAGTTGCTCAGTATTCAAAAATTGTTGCATATTTCACACAAATTACAGCATATTTTATATACTGCTATCTAGTAATGGTAAAGTGAGAATTTTTTTCACTAGAAAACTTTCAGGCCTAGATAAACAAAGATGTCTTTGATGAGTTAAAATTGATGTAGACAAATTTTAGAATTCTCAAAAGACTAAGTGCAGTTGAAGTGCCATACATGTATTTGGTCCCAAAAATTTCAGTTTTTCTTTTTCAGTTTGAAATAACATGAAAATATATATTGGAAGGTATCTCAATACTTGAAATTTATACTATTTTTGATAGAAAGGAGGATTATGGAAATGTGGTCTTCAAAAATTTGTAAAAATAAGCCTAATAGTAAAATACAACCAAAAAGCCAACTTCAGACTATATTTACGGTAGTTTGGGATTACATACAGTACAAGCCTTTACAAACCAGAATTCTTATATAATATGCACCTTAAAAACACAAATAACAAAAGAGAAATAAATGGTAGTTCTATATGCCCACAGTTGCTTCCTTTAAATTGATAATTTTTATGAATTTTGACAAAGTGTTCAAATTTAGCAATTGAATAACCATTCACATGTTCAAACTGTGAAAAATTCTTTTGATACTAATGCTTGAATGTGAAACTTTACAATGATTGAGGCAATGTCTAATTTTAATTGAAAATGGGAACTTACTGCAATAAGGTAGTTATCTGTTGAAAACTAATAGAAAATTATTTTGTAGTCTTCTCCTTTATATCTCCATATTGAATATTGTAAAAATGAAAAATGAAACTAAATATTGACAGGTTTCCTTACCATAAAGTAATGGTCTGATTAATTCCACAAAATAATTAGATAATTTGAAATGCTAATTAGGTGTATGATTAGTGTTACTGGTCACCAAACCACCCCCTGTTGTTTGACCACTGGTCAATAGCACCTCTGGACAATGGTCAGTATTGACTGAACATGTGGACACCCAGCAAGGGATTATACAGATATTGACACAAGTCCTTGTTATAGATTATACATGCTAACATTTGATCTTTTATAGAGATCAATAAATTCTAAACAAGGTACATAGATATTAGATAACTATCTTAATCAGCTTTATATATAGATAAATTTGTCATAAGTCTGGAGAGAGGGACACTATTGTCTGGGCCTTTTGAAGGTCTGGTCAGTGTAGTATAGATAAGTCTGGAGAGAGGGACACTATTGTTTATGGTTTTTGCCTATTGAAGGTCCGGTCTGTGTGATATAGCAACACCTTTGTCCTTTATATTTGTTATATATTTGCACAGTTAAATCCAGTATAAGCAATATTTCTGAAGTATTTACCTAAATAAATCTTTATATACTAGAAGGTAAACATTAAATTTAATATCAATATTTTTCACATATTTTGGGGTTATTTAAATACCTAACTTTAGGCTCTGTCACCCAGTACAAAATGAATAAAGGAAATTTGACCCAAAAAATTGTATTTTTCATAATACATTTTATATGTGTCAACAAAGGTAGACCCGTTGAAATACATTTTCATTTCTTTTTCTCCAGTAAATTCTAATACAGTAGGTTTATATAAAACATACTGAGGAGTTTGCCACAATTTTTGTATCCTTTACAGAGGCATCTGTAGATGTTTGTAATTTTCTCATAGACAATCATACCACATCCTGTTTTTATATGCTGAGTATGATTTTCAAACAAAAAATATATTTATTTGGGTCGACTGCTGTGAAAACTTGAGAATTTGAACCTGTAAATTCCATTCTCTGTTCTTTATTTATTTCATTTATTTTATTTAATTAAAGTTTTCCTTTCACAGGGACATTTTTAATTGGTTTTATCCAGTTTTAACAATTAGAATTCAAAGACACCAAATGGGCAGATAAAAATCAGTAAGTCAGATGACATTCAGCTATAGTAAAACAGTGTAGAAATTTATGTTAAACTCCATGCACCAAAAAAAATAAGTTTTCAAAAGTTTTATGAAAATATAATGTTTTTCTAGTCTTTTTTTAGTGTATCTGCATCACAAAAATCCACTATTACCAAGACAATATTTTTGTGTCCTGGAAACCATGTTTTATGGAAGAAGACAGTGACTGGCTATTTTTGTATTTTTGTAGATCCTGTGAATCATAAAGAGGTATAAAAGTCAAAATATATAAAATTTTGTATAAATATTTTATATGTAGTTTTATGTTATGGCCCATGACTATCATCAAGTACTACTTATAACATGTCCTGAAGATTTACTGTTAAAATCCTCTCTATTGAACATCAAAGTGATATTTTTACAATCCCTTTCATAAAACAATATTTATTGAAACACTGCTATTGATATGGAAATAAAACTACACTGAAATTTACTTTCTATAAATATAAATGACTCCCTGACTTAAAATTTTATGAAGAGTTATTAATGCAAAGAGCTTTGTCATATAATAAATCATGCTTCAATCAACCATTATCATTTTATATCTTGTGCATATGGTCCCAGGGGTGAAAAGTTTGAAAATAATGCAACAAGCATAAACATCCTCAGATAAAAACTGAACCAGCTACAAAAACAGATAATGATTGATTTGCTGGAAAAAGTTTTTTATGGATTCCCAAGAGACAAAGTCAAAAGACAGACAAGCTTATCAGCAAGTTTCATGAAAATCCATCAAAAATGACAAAGTAAAATAGGTTTAAAAAACTTTATGCTTTGGTTAACCGACACATTTTGAATGACTTTTGCAGTTAATAGCAATTAAATGAAATGTACAAATTCTAAGCGATTATAACCTGTGGTCTAAAATTAATAATGTTATTTGATTGTCCTTATAAAGGACTTTCATAGCATAAATGACTTTCCATATCAAAGCCTGAAAATTTTTATTTATACTACTCATGAGCTGCCATAGAAAAGTTATTATCCTGACATATGTGACATTATTTGTAGATTTTTACATAATTCTTTAATCCAGATTGTTTATGGTCATCTTGTTTGATTGTAAAACTTTGACCATATGCTTCTGTAGTTAACAATTGTCTTTGTAAGCCAAAACAAAAAATCGTCCGGTGTAAAAGTGTCCTTCCTGTTATACATTTCTTAGGAAAACCCAAGAAGAATATTTTATAGTTATCAATGTGTTTTATTCCATCCTTAAACTTTGGACTTTATCTTTATAGGGAACAATAGTGCAAGATGACAATATTTCATGAGAAAACATTTTATGTTACATCTTTACCATTCTTAAAAGTATATGCTATATGACTTTGCTGGTTTTTCCCAGAACATACCAGGAAAATCTGTTCTAAGTATTTTCAGCACTTTTAGAAAAAGCAGCTTCCGACCTTTACTGACAAGAGAAAGTCCAAGGTTTTTATAGAATATAATGGAAACAAAAATGTCAAAGCCTACATCAAAATGAACCCACACACCAAATATGGAATCAATAGGATCAACAGCCTCTGATACACAAGATCTCTGTAAAGTATGACAGAAGCAAAAATGTCCACAACTGCCGTAAAACTGAGAAAATTATGTTATATTTATAATATGCAAATCTGCACACCACAAACAGGTCATATAAATATCAAGTATGGTGGTTTCAGAAGAGTAAGACACACAAAAAGTGTGTCTCTTGTTGAAGCAGCAAGGTCGAGGAAACTTTACTATCCTACTAGATAAAGTCCCTGAATTTTACCAAAGGTAAAAGATTGAAAACCATGACCTTCAGCCCAAGGCTTTATATCAGCTTCAGCATTTTTCATGTAACATATTTTAACAGCGTTATTTAACCCAAGATAATCTTGACTGGACACCTTCTCTGTCCCAGGGAACCTGAATAATACCCTTGACTGGATACCTTCTCTGTCCCAAGGAACCTGACTGATACCCTTGACTGGACACAACTTTCAACTTTTTAAAACCACTCTTGTGATGTTCAATTTCTTGTCTCAATTTGCTATAATAAAATTTTACAAATGTCCTTCTATTCTCACCTTTACCAATTAAAAATAAATCAAAAGGTTTTTATTATGAAAGATTTATTATCAAAGTGATTTACTAATTAAAAAACATGAATATTTATTTACCTTATGAATTGTTAAATGTGAAATACAACATGTGTTCCTAGTCCGAGGTCTACATCATGGCTTCCTATTGAATTAAATGTTGATAGAAACTTGAATGACCCACTCAGGAATATTTGTATCTTAACCGCCCACTTAAAAACCTTCTCAATGTTCAACAAATTAGCATTTAAACCCTTCAAATAACTTGTAATTTTTACTCAGGACAAAAAGAAATATTTCAATAGCGAGATAATTCAAATACAGATATTTTTTTCTCAAATCTTAAATCTTAACATCAATATTGCTACATGGTATTTCACAAAAGAATATGGCAAATATTGAAATCAATATTTAAATATTAAAAATGATTTTCTTTTAAGATACTGAATGTATTCTGAATGGATAATCATATGAAGGACACAGGTGGGGGATGAGAAATCAATCAAATTTAATTAACATTATGGATATGCTTTTTGGTTTTCTGTCATTTTTTTCATTATTAGTGTATGTTGAGGAACAGATTGTTTCAAATCGAAAATACTGCTCCGTTAATTTGATGTATTATAAAGAGTATTTAGGGAAGACCGAAGACTCTGAATGGAGGTACATTGTATAGAATACGGAATATATGCCAGAAAGACATGAACATGATCCACATCTTACAAAAGTTTATAATAAATATTCAAAAGCCAAATTTAACTTTGTGTAAAGCATTTTTCTGGATTTACTTCAATCAAATATGCTAAGGGCTAAAATAGGAAGATCAGTCCTACCTTCAAATGAAAATAAACAGTTAATAAGTAATACCTTTTTAAACTTTGGAGAGCACTGTGATTTAAAATTTGTAAAATCACCTTATTTGGAAAGAAAAAAGGACAACATTCAAGCATCTTTGTACTATCACTGTTTTTTGTCTCATATTTAATCATTTTTTTCATTTCCATTTTTTTATCATTAACAAAAAATGGGAGGTAACTCTGATTCATATTGAGAAAACCAATTTCTATCAAAATAATTTTTAACTGTAAAACACAAATACTAATGAGAAATAAACACCAGAAATATTTTTTCTTAGATCCCAATGATCAAATAATAACTGTAATGTATTATTCTCTATCAGCATATGGTCTTAATGGACCAATAAAAATGGTAAGATATCCCGAATCCATAATCCATAAAAACTACTATTGTCCATTCCAGTCACAATAAAGAAGGAATTATCATACCAAACATTAAAGTATCAATATTTCTACAATCATAACATTTTCTGTAGCTGAAAACCAAATGATAATGGTAATGTTTTCTGTCTAAAAGATAACTGCTTTGAACGGAGTCCATGATCGATTCATAAAATACAATTAACATTTACAACTATCTATCCAGAAGTTTATAAGTTATGATTGATTAATTAAATGTTGCTTAGTGTCTAAATTATATTTAAATATTTCATGCATATTCAGAATGAGAGCACGTTAATGCTCACATCTCCTATTTCTATATTGTGGCTGACATTGTGGTAAACACTAATCAATCAATCAATATTTCTAATATAATGCAGGTTTTAACTACTGTAAATTCAGAAATTATTGCATGCATTATTGCAAATGTTCCAATGGTGAAGATAATGCCAGTTTTATTTTTGCAACTTTTTAAAAGTTGCAACACAACATAACTAGAAAATTTCCAAATGCGAGTTCTAATTATTGTTATTACAATCCTGTCCTATTATTCACAATAATAAAAACCTTGAAAAATGTCTGCAGTTACAGTATAAGGAAGCAAAACTTTTTACCACCTGTTGAAAAAAATTGTTCCAGTGACCAAACAGCCTTGAAAACAATCATTTTAATACATTAAATAGCTTGAATGACTATGTAAAAGGGCACGTAACAGGGGAGATCACTCAGCAGTCAGAACATGTTTGGCCTATTTGATGGAAGACTGAAATGATCTAAACTGTTCTGTCTGTTTATGATGTCATGAAGCCAGAATTGCTGATGAACATCCATGGATACCCATAGAGATTATGTAAAGCAATCTAGAAAATGTGTAGAACCTTTGATGTAACAACACCATTCTAAGGCACAGGAATAGATAGTCTAATCAAGTGTCATTATCTAACTGAGAGTACGGTCATTCATAACAATTTGTGTTTGGTAAGAGACTCTGTGGTCAAACAATCCCAACTATTTCTATATACTGGTAGGTTTTGATTGATTAGTTGGACACTATCTTCATTTACAAATGTATTGAAATCACTGCTTCCCTATAAACATCAATAACACTTGATTTGGTCAGACAAAGAAGTTCCAGGGATTTGGTCCAGATACAGGAAGTTCCTGAGATTGGTCCAGACATAGGAAGTTCCAGGGATTTGGTCCAGACATAGGAAGTTCCAGGGATTTGGTCCAGACATAGGAAGTTCCAAGGGATTTGGTCCATACATAGGAAGTTCCAGTGATTTGGTCCAGACATAGGAAGTTCCAGGGATTTAGTACAGACATAGGAAGTTCCAGGGATTTAGTCCAGACATAAGATGTTCCAGGGATTTGGTCCAGACATAGGAAGTTCCAGGGATTTGGTCCAGACATAGGAAGATCCAGGGATTTAGTCCAGACATGGGAAGTTCCAGGGATTTGGTTCAGACATAGGAAGATCCAGGGATTTGGTCCAGACATTGGAAGTTCCAGGGATTTAGTCCAGACATAGGAAGTTCCAGGGATTTGGTTCAGACATAGGAAGTTCCAGGGATTTGTTCCAAACATAGGAAGTTCCAGGGATTTCGTCCAGACATAGGAAGTTCCAGGGATAACAACAACCAGACCTGAGTCAGAACTTTCTGATTAGTCCATTATGGTTATACATCAGTAGACAATTATCTGGATGAACACCCCATTATAAAACATAATCATCTCATAACTTTCTATCAAATATGATTGCCTAAATCTATATAACAGAAAACTGGCTCATAATTCTTTATTATCATACAGAAATATTACCCCCGGTACCTAAAACCATTCACCAGTAGATTTCTATTAGATAATAGTTCTATCCATCTATATAAATATTACCTAAAATCCCAACCAAGGAAGGTTTTTATCTGATAAGTTCTGCTATAATTATACAATATTTCCTATCCAAGAGAACCATGATGATTTTTATTAGATAAAGTTCTACCACTGCTTTTCAGCAATCTGAATCTATGGTGTAATATACCTCTAACTCTTCTATTATTGATAAAATGATTACTTCAGACAAAAGCAACAGTTTTTCAATTTCTTACTAAACCAAACAAATATGCCATATATCTACTAAATCTAATTGAGATGAAAAGTATTTTTTTATTTCTCTTAGGACAAAAAAATAATTTCTGCTCACCCATCCTTATTTAAAATTGACTGCCTAACCTTGTTATTTTATTGGCTTTTCTGGTTAACTGCTTTTTCACTTTTTTTTTTGGAATGCTGGCCTACACACACCATATATCATTACAAATGTTGTATTATACTAAATAATTACATTTGCTTCAAACAGGAAGCAGTTCCTAGTCAATATTACAGAAAACCAATAATTTCCTTGATACTTGCTAGTCCAAATAAATTATCTTTGTTAAGGTTGTACTACCAGATTTATACCAAACCATTGTAATGTAGTATTATTGGCAAGTACAACCACTAACACAATGGGTAAATGTATTCTATCTTTACCATTCATGAACTTTAACCATGATGCATATCTATAGTCCTTTTCGAAAACATATTTCTAGAAGTCCAAGTTTGGTTTAAAAATAAAGACTTTGTAAGAGTTGTTCCCCTTTGTGGGTAGTGCATCACATCGATGTAACAATGAGAAAGGAGAGAAATCTGACATTTCCCTGTACTTTGCTTTCTACGACTGCCAAAAATGAAAGCTTTAACTATATATGTCCTCAACCAAAATTGATGCACGTTTTAGCGGGGATTTCTATGGAAACTGTAGACCATACTTCCCAAAAACCGAGAACCAGAATGGTTAATTTTAATTTTAGAAGGAACCACAGCTGTCCAGAAATGGGTTTTCAGAAGGGGCTATTGTCCAAATATATATATCAACAAAAGGAAAACAGTTGTTAAGAGGTTTACAAAGTAAACACTGCCTGAGAATAAAGGGGATAACTGATTCTATAGTACAAAACTGTGAAAAAAAACATTGGTCAACTGCTAAAACAAGGGGAATGTGGATATTCTAAAAACATATTAGCAATTCCCCATGTTTCATTTTGACAACAGTCTTGCAACTTTTATTTTCATAATTATAGTAAACATATCAAAAAAGTTGAATTCTACTGTCATTTGGTGGGTGGCTGTCTCATGAACAACCATTGCACATCTCCTATTTCTATAATTATAGCAATCAAGGCATATTCCTCTAGTCAACACACCAAACAATGTTGTACCTCGACACCAACAACCTCCAGTCCCCATGTTAAACTGAATACATTCATTACATCTTATATTTAGTATATCAGCATATTACATCTCCAGTGTCCATTTAGAATTGATGACTACACTTCAGGATGTGAAAATTAATACAATAATTTGACCATTTTCCTGTGAAGCAAGCAATAATTTACTACAATCAGCATAAGGAAATGTGGACCTCTGCTGCAGAAATTTTATCTCCAAACTACTCCTGTCATTAATCACAAAACGGAAATTAAAAATATTGCAAGAAAATATCTGTTTACCTGTTCCATTTATTATTATTTGAAATATGATATTCAATATGATAACTATACAATCAATTCTATAAAATGAAATCTTCTGTGCGATTATGTAGAGTTCTTGCTCCATAAACATGATATGGTCAACAAAAACCTAAAAAATTGGATAAAATAATTATAAACAAACATCGGGATATAGGAGGTCTCTCCACTATCTGATAGTCGAGGTGTTTAATTATTCCGCTTGGCTGGGATCATTGTCTAAATTGAATACAGGTCTAGGCTCCACAGTGAACATCAATTTACACAAATGAAAAGAATAAATGAAATTAGGTGAATTAACCAATCAATTAATTTAATATTGTGTTACTTTCATTTCTGTATACTGGGTAATCTGTCAATTCAACATATATTTTTTCTTAAATCTTTTTTTACTAAAAATAATATGAAAACATAAAATATTTATGTGATAATTTTTAAAACATAATTACATTGTGTTACCCTTATTTAATATTACAACAATATTAGGAATGTTTGTGTAAAAATTTCAATGCGTTCGAGAGCCTCAATCTCATATCAATCCCTGCGGGTTATGAATCATTTTTAATGAAATGAGCGGCAATATCCGCGGACCAATATTGCACGACATTGATGACAGTTTCATTTCCTGGTAAAACAGCCATGTTTGTCGTGTTTAACAGAAACTCTAACTCAAGGTGATTATACAAGGAGTAAAGAATCATTGTGATACAAATGGACAGATATTCACGAACATCAGCAAAAACCAGTAGTCAATATATTCCTTAACACTTATAAAACAATATATTACTAGAGTTGTCATTTTGAATCTAATGAAAGTAATCAAAAATACTTTCTTTGTTTTAATCAGTTCTCAATCAATTTTTTAATAATTCTACCTAAACAAAAAAAATTGGTTTTTGATTGGTCAAGAAATGAGATATTTTTCATGAATACAATGTTGATTAAAACTAGCAGGTAATTGCACCATGGTAAATTTGCCAAAAAAAATACCCAGTCACACAGACCCTTGAAAAATCCCAGTCATTAATGCATTTCAATGTATTTAGACATTTGTAGAATTAAACTTTCATAACATGTTGTTTTGGGATATTTATGTAAAATACAAGTCTCAAGACTACCTTTCTCTCACCTTTTGCTTGGGAAATTTTCTGTTTCTCAACTTGTATTTTTCAAAAATATCCCTCCGAAACATGAAATCCACTACATTTTAATTTGCACACAGTAAATAATTAGTTTATGACAAGTCCTTAATATATCTTATGCATTAAGTTACCTTATACATATATAATAAATAATATAAACTATTTATGGCAATATCAGATTTCATAAATTAACATCAAAATTAATGTGCATCATGATAACTTATTAAAGATACATTAAATATGTTCAACAAATAAAAAAGACTGAATGCCATAGATGATAATCCCCACAGTAATAATACCGAAAACCATTTGCCTTTGAAAGCAATATACAAAATCAAAGCTCCATTACTAAACCACTGAAACACTTAATTTTTACTAAAATCAGACCCAAATACACTTTCCTACCAAATATCTAACCTAACTACAAAGCAAATGATTTAATTTTACATAAAATCAACCCAATTACACAATGAATAACTTTCCTTTACAAATCAGCTCTGCAACAAAAGGCAATTAAATCAATGGAATAATCTAATTCCAAATTTAAACCAGTCTAAAAAGGAATTAATTAAAAGATCTTCTGAATGAAGAAAAATAACTGGATGAGGAAATAACATTGTATTCAACTTCAGACATCTTTCCAAATGCCCCCCCCCAAAAAAAAATCTTTTGTTTTTAAACATCAACATCGCTGGATTCAAAACATTGAAAATGAAATTGCTTACTTTTTCTGAAACATATATTTAAATTTCTGACTTTCAAAAAACCCTTTTAATAAATGTATAGGTGAAATGCACAAAATTTTAATACAGCAATATAACAGGCATCTTACCATAACATTCACCCTTAATGGAATCTTTTGATGTAGTGACAGCCTCAGTGGTGTAATAGTAAGCATACTTATCACAATTTGGAGAGGGAAGGTCCTGGGCTCAATCCACTGCCATGTCAAACCAAAGACATTAAAATTGGTGCTTCTCTGCTAAGCACACAGCATAAAGGAGTAAGAACAAAGACTGACTGGGTTACTGTGGCATGTCTTCCTGTAGACTGTGGCTTTCTTGAGCTAGCATGTTAAAAAATCAGCTAAGTGATTCAGTCTAATATACCATGAAAACCTGTCAAGTGGACCAAGCAGTGTTTAAAGGAGCCTGGCAAATAAAACTCCAGCTATCTATTGTTGCTCGCAAATTAAAAGCCTCGTAAATAACATTTTTCATGTGGATACTGTATTGACTGACATCACTGAAACTTTGGACAATATACATATATGATACCATATGAGTTATATACAATCAAATTTAATAGCGATGATAAACTATGCACCAGTACTAATAATGGAATCATTTTGTGTAGTATTAAACAGCATAAGACAACCCCCCATAAAACTTTCCAGTCTTCTGTTTTTTATTTAATTTTGGCTATATTTGATTGAAAACAGACAAATTTTCTTCCATTACTAAATGTTCCGATTGTCAAGTTCACTTTCTCACCCAGGGCCATGAATCTGTCAGGTTGGCTTAATACTAGTCTTTAAAATGTTTTGGAATTGCAATAAAATTCTCAAACAGAAAAAAATACAGTTGGAAATTACATTAAGAAACAAGCATAAAAACAACATTATTGGAATGTATTTTGATTAAAGACTGACTAGGGCAATGTTAAGACAAGGAGCTGAGATCTCATTGATCTTACCACGCTCCATAAAAGGAAATGATGTCTTCTGTATCCCTAATAAAAAGATGGTAATAAATCACCCAAGCCGTGCCATGAGGAATCAACATTTTTACACAAATTCATTTGAATTCTCTGAACGGGGATTTCTAATTGTCAAACAGCATACACAAACACGAAACTGTCACAAACTTAAGACAAATGGAGTTCTGACAAAATTTACATAAAATTCATTTGCAAATGGTTAGATCAATATAAAAATTAAATTCAAATGTGCAGAAAATTTTTTTAAAAAACCCAAATTTTACCATTCTAAATATTTATCAAACATAATTATTTATCAAAAATCAATGATATTAAGCAAGTCTGTAGCAGATGCATGTGTTATGTTTGTTTTTTTTTTATTTTCAATATGAGTTTATTTATCAAACATGGGCATTTACATTTCAACAAAAAACTTATTGAATTCTCTTTAATTTGCATATATAAAATGGGTCCACTTACAATTCAATAAAAATTTCTTTTTTCTTAATAAAACATTGTATTGATCAGGTTATACCTTGTCAAACAGAAGAAAATTAATATCCCATTTTTACTTTGATCATGGTAAAACATTACATCATGGGCATATAATTAAGTAAGAAATTCAATACTGATTTAATTAGCATGCAATATTCAATCATATTTTGAATGACTCTTTAAGATTTCTATTGAAATATATTGTCCTTCAAATGCAACCTGAAAGCTTAATATTTCTAAAGAACAGTTGCATAAATTTGGGGATTCATTACCAGTAATGAGAAATGTTATTCTACAATAGATCTGCCATGATTACAGTTAATTATCGTAACTGTATACAAAATTGACACGTAATTTTCCTCAATTATTTCCCCGCCATATTGTAACTCTCTGAGGATCGGAACAGAATTCCCAGATCACTTAGCCTGACTGACATTTAAATTACAAAAACACAAATGTCAACTGTCTTTCCGATCAAAAACCCAACCCTGCATAAAAACATTCCACATCTTCAAAATTTGAAATTCCCCATGGACCAGATCAGAAAATGTAATCCTTTGTTTACAATATTATCAGCCCTGTCACAGTTAATATCCTAGTGACAGACAAAGTAATCGGTTGTCGTGATATGCTCCCATTCTAAACTGACTCTCATATTTTTTTCAAATGATATCACACCTTTTTAAAGATTTACTATGATATGTGGAGTGGAAAACAATTAAATATTCATTGAAGAAAGTCAGTCTCATTTTGTTCTTGTTAATGTTGTCCCAACTAAACATCTGCCCAAGTTTTTGTCCAACTATAGGAACAATTCTCTGATGTCAAACTAGAGTCAGTTAGATTTCTTAAACTTCAAATGTCTTTAAGATTGTCTACACAATTGAAATGTCTGAACCTCCAGTATATATGTCTGAACCCCCAGTATATATGTCTGAACCCCCAGTATATATGTCAGTATATATGTCTGAACCCCCAGTATATATGTCTGAACCCCCAGTATATATGTCTGAACCCCAGTATATATGTCTGAACCCCCAGTCTGAACCCCCAGTATATATGTCTGAACCCCCAGTATATATGTAAAGAATGTACAAGAGTTTAGGAGATAGACTACAAGATTTCACCTTTCAATTGAGCTACTGTATACATAGAATTGATGTTTTTTCAAATTTTGTTCACATGAAAATTTGATTGATAAATGTGTTATATCGAAGTTATAGATACATTTCTAATTTACAAAATGGGAAATATAACAAATGTACACATAAACATGAAAAACAACCAACCCAATTATACATGGAGTCTAAAAGATTTTGAGGAGCAGGGTGCAGCTGCACATGTTTTGGCTTGAGAAGAGATATGGACAACAATATTAACACAATATCAATGAGAACTGTTTTAATATTTTACAGGGGGGGCATAACCCTGGTCATTATAAAATTTGACATCTGAAAAGTCTTGCATTTTTATATATAAAACCTCATTAGAAATTTATCAAAAGAAACAAAATAGAAAAGAAATATACCTGCTCAGTTTTTTTTGGAAAATTTCTTTTGAAAAGAGGGTTTGATTAATCAGCTTCATCTTTCACTATTATATAACTTCACAAAAAGCATGATAGACAAAAAAATAAAAGGAAACTGACCTTTCGGTAACTTTAAAATCCTTCCTTATCACTATATTAAAGGTAGAAATGACCTATGACCTTTTTCTTTGTAAACTACAGATAGTCATAGAGTAGTTAAATCAGAGATAGAGTATTTAGGTATGACATAAAGCTTGGAGTTGGTAATACCAGGGATTTCTACCTGATTACACCTGTACATAATGTCTGTACTGTCCTGGTAAATTGAGCAGTTAATAACTCTATAGGATAATGATAAGATAGTCCAGTCTATGTGTAAAAAAAAACTTAAAATAGGGGGAAGGGGGTGGGGTTATTATCAGGTTTTTTACCAGGATTGTTGGTACAAATGAGATGGGTTGATTTGAAGAGGCTGAATATTAAAATAAAAAGTCATAAACAGTCTATAAAAGACCAGTGTTTTCACACTCGAAGTGTAGATAAAATAGAGCTCACAGAAGTGCACATTTACTCCAGGCATAAAATTTCCAATTTACTTGTTTCTGTCCTGCAGATAAAATACACAGTGACCACTTCATTAGATCAATATGAATTCACTATAATGGTACTGGTAATCATATTTTAGGGAACTTTATATTCAATTGGAAGGAATGAGTTCACTGTTGCAATAAAAATCACTGGTAAATAATTCTACAGAATTAATAAATATATTATTTGTTCCTTTGTTTGGGGTTTAGTGTCACTTTCAACAATATTTCAGTCATATCACAGCTGTCAGTTTTACTGGTGGAGGAAGCAAAAATTTTGGACAGGTAACTAACTATATAACCTTATCATGTGTGATGGGTTTTTCTATCATCTAAATATAGAACTATGATCTACAAGCCAACAATTTACATACAGCAATGATATTAAATGTCAAGACTATACCCCTGTTCAAAAACCAATTTCCCTTCTAAAATTAAAATTTTCATCCTGGTTCCCAGCTTCCAGGTAGTATGCTACAAAGTTTCCATGGGAATCAACGCTGAAATGTGCATCAATTTCTGTCGAGGACAAATAGTTAATCTTTCATTTTTAGTTTTTATGAATTAAAATGTGGAGCGTAAATACCTTAACTACTTCTGGAAGTCGTAGAAAGCAAATGATTCAAGATAAAGTACAGGGGAAAGTCGGGTTTTTCTCCTTGCTAATTCTTATGTCAATGTGATGCACTACCCACAAAGGGGAACAACTCTTTCCAAATCTCATTTTTAAACCAAACTCCGACTTCCGGAAATATGTTTTTGAAAGGACTATACTCCATCTTTGTAAGAAGCAGAGGAAACTGCTGAAAATCTAGAGATCCTTACAAGGCCTTGAACAATGGTGGAATTCCACTTATTGTGATAAGCTCTATTTAAGCATATTTAAATCTTGTTTCTCAAATTCAAATGTTGTCAATATAACACATATTCTTTTTTTAATATAATCTTCATACCATGTTTCAAACCACAATTATTCGACGTAAGTTTGACCCTGTGGGTGCTCAAGCTATGTATGATGCAGTTTATATAAAAAAGCCTACGTTTTTCACAGATCTGATATAACGGTATGTATTGCCTAAGGTCTATATTAATATTCTGTACAATTCATCTTAGTAAACAAGTCGGAAGATAATTGATTGGTAAACAAGTCGGAAGAATTATTGGTAAACAAGTCGGAAGATATTATTGGTAAACAAGTCGGAAGATATTATTCTATCTTGGTAAACAAGTCGGAAGATATTATTCTATCCACCACCCTGCAATATTGCTTCAAATTTTAACGATATGGCGTAAATATCAAGGAGACCGTGTTACATCTTTCCAAGCAGATATCAAAAGAGTCTAGAGATCTCCGTAAAGCCTTCAACAAAAGTGGAATCATGTTTCTTGTGACGAAAATCCCCACTTCAAATTTCCCAGTTTTTAAACCTATTTTTAGATCTCATCAAACGCTCCCATCCTCCAAGCGGAGATTTAAGTTTAAAGTAAATATAAGTTAAAGCTTATACCCTTTATTTTCTTTAGAACTTATATTTAATTTTTTTTAGTTTACATTAATTTCTCAATGATGTTTTAAATCTGCATATGCCATATGAAACAGAGGTGCTTCGCAAGCACATAATACGACCGCAGCACGTTGAAATGTGAAAGGTGCACAAAAGATCTTTTGGGTAAGTGTGGACACAGTATTTTGCTTGACACAATAATGTGTTGGACACAGTAATGTGCTGG